>BPLR01001877.1:0-114428 GCA_021605095.1 Caerostris extrusa
AGAGGAAACTGATTCTCATTTACAAGTCGTATACACACACATACGTACAAAATTTTCAAAATTATTTATACAGAAATGAAGAATTATTTATTCACTGAGGGAGCTAGTATGCATCCTCATTTACACTCATGTCCATAAATTAAGGATAATGAAGTTCAGTCAAAGAAAGAGACAGAAGCAAAACAAATTTGACTTATTTGTAAAGTCTGTTTATTAAACAAAAGGTAAAGAGCAAAAAAAGATGCTATATGTTTGACATAATTAATAAAAATTATTTTTTACTCCCTGGAGCAAATTTAAAAAAAGAACCTATTTACAAAAAACAGCATAACATGCTTAGTATGATGGTTAATATGGAGTATGTCTCCCGGACGATGCGATACAGGCCTACAACGCCTAGGGGGCATGCTGAGTATCAAATTATCAATCTGATCTTGGGGAATATTGCGCCACTCATCAGCAATGCCCTCCGAAATTCCTGACAGGTGGGAGAGGTTGAGGCTGCAATTCGTCAGCCAAGCATAATCCCACACATGGTCTATTGATTCAAGTCCGGTGAGTATGCTGGCCAATCCATACGGGTGATATCCTCCAATAGAAGGTATTCCGTCTACAATGTTTGCACGGTGAGGGACGGGCGTTGTCATCCATAAACAGAAATTCAGCACCCATGGCGCCCCGAAACAAACGTACATGTTGTTCCAGAATGACATTCCGATAGATGTGGCTCGTCATCGTTACACTTTTGAACATGCAGGTCAGTTCTGGAACCAAGAATATTTCCCGCCCAAACGAGCATCCTGCACCACCGTAACGGTGTCGTTCAATTGTAATCTCTGGTGGTAACGGGGTGCCTGGCGCTCTCCATATGAAAGTCCGGCGAGAATCAGACTGCAAACTAAACCTGGACTCATCGGAAAACATCACGCAAGACCACTGTTGGTGGTGTCCACAATGCATGCTCTCTACCCAGGTTAATCGCAGGCAACAGTGAGTTGTGGTGAGTGGAACACATCTGACAGGCCTACGAGCTTATTGCTGACCACAATGTGCCCCTTAAGCGTCTGTACACGGTCTGACTTGAAACTGTCGTACCGGTAGCTGAAGAGAGCTGACGAGACAGGTCTGATGCTGTGCTCGTCTGTTTCTTTTGGCAGTAACTGCTAAATGCCGGTCCTCATTCGGCTTTGTAACTCGGGGGCGACCTGTGCTGTAACATCTACTCACATTACTATCATCTTGTAATCGCTGCCAAAGCCTGAGATGACACTCTGGTCGATTCCAAGTTCTTCGGATACTTCCAGCTGGGTACGTCCACATTCCAGTCGTTCGATAATTCTACCACGAAAAAATCATCCAAATGCTTCCTTGTGCCATAACTATGCGGTTATTGCACTGAAAGTCTTTTAATTTTACTTCTTTGCCACCATTCCTTATATACCCCTCTCTTACACTCGTCATTGTAACGCACTATCCGCGCCATCTGGTGGTTTCCTGTAATTTGCATATTCTTCTTGAAGATGTGTGTGATAATTCTACAGGTGAAATTTTTATTTTAGAGTTCAATTTCTGTGTGACTCTGAATTATCCTTGATTTATGGACATGAGTGTATTATTAGATGAATTATATCACTATTACATTATATTTACTACCTGTAGTTACATAATATATCTAAATTTGGTGCTATGAATTGTATTTAAAATAAATTATATCATTTTGATCAAATGGGGAAATAAAGGGAAAATGTTTCCTGCTCTATATTTCTTTTCGATTCCAAGAGTTGAACACGTCAGGGTTCGAGATTAGTAGCTAGTGTATATTTTTTCGCTGTTTTTGTAACTGTTTTTTCCAAATGTCATTTATGGTGTGAGTCATGTCGTTTTTTTTAACTTGTGATTATTTTAATCAGCCTCGATTGATTCTTGCTTCTTTCTTTGAACTTCTGCCGTTTACATGGTGATTACAAAATATTTTTCAATATATGAGCCACGAGCTATCATACCGTTCACAGAAAGTGCACAAAATTTTGATTTAAGATATTTTGAGGAATGCACTCTAGAATCATATGAAAAACAACTGCTAAACTTTAACAGTTACAGTGACAAAATTTCGAAAATTTCAAATGATAATATCTATTTTTTAAAAATGTAATCTTCTGTAAACTTTTTTTAACACAACAGTTTGATGACAGAGTTATCTTCCGCCATTTCTCTTTCCGTGGCCGCCAAGGTCCCCCCGATCTCACTCCCATGGATTTCTGACTGTGGGGATACCTGAAATCCAAAGTGTAAGCATCTAATTCTCCAGAAAGATGTCATCAGACGTCAGTCAGGTCCAACAGATGCCTTCTGCCACGGTACGTGCTTCCACTGTTATTCACCATCTGTCGCATGCAAAGTGTCATCATATGTGAAAGAGATCACGTAGAAAATTTGTGAAAGAAGATAAAATATTTTGCTTTCTGTTGCTTCTCTACCCTATTGGTTGTTTTCAATTTTCTTCTTAGTCTGTCCAGCGCCGGCAATTTTTGTGGCAATCGAAAGTCTTAGCACACACCAGGGTAACACCATGCTCCCACATAATAAAAACTAAATTATAAAAAAAAAAAAAAAAAAAATTAAAAAATAAGTTAATAATTATATTAAAATAATGAATGAAAACTATGAACGCCATAAGAGCAAAAACTACAAAAAATGAACTAAAATAAATAAATTCTTTAAATTAGAAACATGAATAGGACAGAAAGAAGCCATATTAAATAAATAATAAATTTAAAAAATACATTTAAATTAAAATATAAAAAATAAATTATAAAAATAATTAAATAAAATATTTTAAAATATTAAATGTAAGCTACGAAAGTAATAAGAACAAACTATGAATTTTAATAACAATGTATGAAACAAATAAAAAATATAAATTATATCTTTATTGAAAATTAAAAGCTAATTTATAAAATTTTTTTAATAAAATATTTGTAAGACTTATTTGTAGACTTATATTACTTTATATTAGAAAAATATTAAATAAAATTAATCTAAAAATATTGTTTCATTATTAAAATAATAAGGTAATAGAAAGGGAATTACTCTCAAATTAATTCATATATATATATATAATAATAATAATAATAATAATAATAATAATAAATAAATTAAAAAAAAAAAAAAAAAAAAACAAACCCACCTTAACAGGTGGGCTGAAAAGTTCGTAGGCTGCCACATAGATGGCGCTACTAGTATTAAATGCTTATGATTTTTAGTTAGCCCTAACCTTCAAAAGACACATGTATAAAAATTATACACGTGTCACCTGTTATAAAAATTCCGCCAATCAATTCGTAACAATAAAATTCTTTCATTTTAATTCGCTTAATTTTTTAATTAGTTCCAATTAATACAATTTTCTCATTTAAATTGTCTTATCGAAAAAAAAAAATACTAAGTAGTTCATCTTTTATTCAATTATATTCTAACAAATACAAAAAAAAATATTGTTTGCCATAATTTCAGTAAATTTGAATTTAAAGCAAGTTTTTATTAAATCGCATTCTAGTAAAAAGTCCTTTTTACTTTGATCTATTAGTAATAAATATGTATTACAAAAAAAAGAAATAACTCGCCGTCTTCTACACCCGACATATATTTAAAAAAACTAACTTAATAAGGTTGCCTTGAATCAAAATCCAGTAGTTTATTAATGGATAATGACGTATTAAATATCAAGGGCGGGTTTTTATACATATTTTCTACTTACATGCCATTGGCCAAGAAAATTAAAAGATGTCTAAGGGAAAAAAAAATTATGTAACATTTTCGTTCGGTTTTACAATGAATTTTAGTTATTTAATCCATTTAAAGTTTTAATCATTGATTTTGTCATTAAATTGACTTTAAATGGTATAATTATAACAAAAAAATAATAAAATATTGTTATTTAAATAAGCAATTTTAATTATTTTTATCGTTTACTAATGTTTCTTGCCCTTGTTTTTTAGAAGAATTTATAAGAAGACGGTAACAAAATACTCAATTAATGAACGAAAGGATTTTAATTTGGGATACTGATCTTTTTCAAAAACTCTGAACTAATAGTAGTTTTCTAATAAAAATTGATGTGCATAGGGAGTAAAAAAAGTTAAATCTATATAATGCTGCTTTTTATTTATTGAATGCTATTATTGATTGCTATTTATTGAACGCTAAATCTATTGAGCAAAGAGTCTTGGGTTCCATAATGGAAAAATTTCGAGTTAGCAGTTAGTTAATCACGTTAATTAATTTTTAAATCAATTAATTTACACCTTAAGTTAGTTTTTTTAGCTTTATTTCCAGACTTATCACTTTTGTGATGATGGGCTGATAATTACGAAAATTATTAGAAGTTGGGGTTATTTGTTATTTGGGGAGGGAGTTGTGACTGTACCACAGATGGTATAAACTGAGTACGTTGTATAGTAGATAAAAATGTTCAATGGTGCAGATGGGGCCTATCGTTCAATCAGCCGAAAGTGTCTCGCACTTTTGTGCTGATCTGATGATAATTACGAAAATTATTAGAGGTGTCCCATTTTTAGGGAAGGAATCATTGTACCATTGGTGGTACGAAAGAAGCTGCAGTATATTGTATAGTAGATAAAGATGTTAAGTGGTGCTGATCGGGCCTATCGTTCAATCAGCCGAAAATGTCTCATACGCCTGTACCTTGGCCCCGGTTCACCATGTGTACCCTATAACCCGAATTATGAATCACATTACAAAGAAAAGTATGTACAGAAACTATGATTTTTTTCCGATACGTAATTTTGTTTTTCAGAGAGTTTTAAACTAATTAGTTTGAAAGTGTAATTTAAAAAAAAAAAAAAAGTTTTTTATTTAATTAGAAATAACTAATAAAATTTTTTTCATGATTTTTGGGATTCTCATCAGATAAAAAAATAATAAATTTAGAGAAAAAATAATGAACATTTAGATGTTATACCTTTTAGTTTTTAGTTAGAAATACAAACTCACAAATATCCTGTATATATGTTATAGAGACCAATATGTTTAATACCATCCATATCATATACCATCCAACATGTTATAGAGACCTATACATAAGATACAGGTTTCATATACACCCATGTCCATAAATTAAGGATAATTCAGAATCACACAGAAATTGAACTCTAAAATAAAAAATTTCACTTGTAGAATTATCACACACATCTTCAAGAAGAATATGCAAATTACAGGAAAACACCAGATGGCGTGGATAGTACGTCACAATGACGAGAGTGTAAGAGAGGGGTATATATGGAATATTGGCAAAGAAGTAAAATTGTTTACAAGCGCTTTAAAAGCCTTTCAGTGCAATAACCGCATAGTTATGGCACAAAGGAAGCATTTGGATGATTTTTTACGTGGTAGAATTATCGGACGACTGGAATGTGGACGTACCCAGCTGGAAGTATCCGAGGAACTTGAATCGCCCAGTGTCATCTCCAGGCTTTGGCAACGATTCCAAGATGATGGTAATGTGAGTAGATGTTACAGCACAGGTCGCCCCCGAGTTACAATGCCGAATGAGGACCGGTATTTAGCAGTTACTGCCAAAAGAAACAGACGGAGCACAGGATCAGACCTGTCTCGTCAGCTCTCTTCAGCTACCGGTACGACAGTTTGAAGGCAGACCATGTACAGACGCTTAGGGCACATTGGTCTATATGCTCGTAGGCCTGTCAGATGTGTTCCAATTACCGCAACTCACTGTCGCCTGCGATTAACCTGGAGAAGAGAGCATGCATTGTGGACACCGCAACAGTGGTCTTGTGTGATGTTTTCCGACGAGTCCAGGTTTAGTTTGCAGTCTGATTCTCGCCGGACTTTCATATGGAGAGCGCCAGGTACCCGTTACCACCAAGAGAACACCATTGAACGACACCGTTACGGCGTTGCAGGATGGCTCGTTTGGGGAGGAAATATTCTTGGTTCCAGAACTGACCTGCATGTTCAGAGTGTAACGATGACAGGCCACATCTATCGGGATGTCATTCTGGAACAACATGTACGTTTGTTTCGGGGCGCCATGGGTGCTGAATTTCTGTTTATGGATGACAACGCCCGTCCTCACCGTGCAAACATTGTAGACGAATGCCTTCAATTGGAGAATATCACCCGTATGGATTGGCCAGCATACTCACCGGACTTGAATCCAATAGAGCATGTGTGGGATATGCTTGACTGTCGAATTGCAGCCCGTCAACCCCTCCCACCTGTCAACCGGAACTTCGGAGGGCATTGCTTGATGAGTGGTGTAATATTCTCCAAGATCAGATTGATAATTTGATACTCAGCATGCCTAGCCGTTGTAGCCGTTGGCCTGTATTGCATCGTCCGGGAGACATACTCCATATTAACCATCATACTAACTATGTTATGCTGTTTTTTGTAAATAGGTTCTTTTTTTAAATTTGCTCCAGGGAGTAAAAATCGCAATTTTTATTAATTATGTCAAACATATAGCATCTTTTTTTGCTCTTTACCTTTTGTTTAATAAACAGACTTTACAAATAAGTCAAATTTGTTTTGGTTCTGTCTCTTTCTTTGCCGGAACTTCATTATCCTTACTTTATGGACGTGAGTGTAACATCAATAAATGACAGCATTTTATTTCAGTTTATTGCGTTGAATAAAAAATGTCAGTGAAGACTGTAAAATTAGAGTTTAACAAAATTCCGAGAAAAAAACATTCAAAACAAGTTTATATAATCTCATCACAATCAATAATTTCATATTTAAAGGAAAATTTGGGCAACATTAAATGAAAAAAAAAAACTCATAATACAAAAAGCAATTAAAAGAAAAGAAAAGTAAAATAAATAAATTAATGGATAAAAGGGTTATATAAAGGGGATATATATACATATATATGTACAGATAATATGTATATTTGTATATTATATATATATATATATATATATATATATATATATTTCATATATATATATAGAGAGAGAATTCAATAAATTAATGCATCACAATATGTATAGAAATAAAATTAATAAAAGTTAAAGAAATAAATATAAAATAATAATACAAATTTTGAATTAGAATACATACAAAAATGTTCCATTATGTCGTTAACTTGTTATCAAAATTTACAGTTTTTTCTTAAATTAAAAAAAAGAACGAATTAGAAATTTTTCGTAATTTTTTGGTTAAGTGCTACATAAAATAAATAATGGATTTAAAAAAAAAACGTATATTATAGAAAAAATGAAATCTTACATTATTTTTGTTTTATAATATAGGATGAATACAGGCAGAGATGGCAATGAGAATCAACATTTTCAAGTTAATGGAAATGAAACATTTAATGCTTAATGATTTATTTATAGATATTTTTTACTGATTAATTTATGTGTGTTGACTTAGTTAGGGTTACTGACTTAGTTATTTGGAATATTGGCTGTTGTTTATCTACTTATTTGCATTTATTACTTATTGCCTTACTTATATTTATTGCTTATCGATTTATATTAATGCATTTTATTCATTTGCAAATTCACTCTAATATGAATGCTTGGTAAAAGAACAGGAAAATAAAGATCAATAACAATAAAGAAATCCTTTATCATTATAAATAAATAGTTAATTATTTAAAAGAATTTTTTTTTTACAAGTTAAAAATCATCTCAACTGCTTTTTATTAGTAAGTTTGAAATGGTAAAAAAAAAAAAAAAAAGTCGATCAAGTTAATCGAAATTTCTTATTATAGTAGGGACCAGAGAGGCTTAGTGGATAGTGAATTGGATATAGGAGAGCGTTGGTACGAAACCTAACAAGCACGAAAACATCCATGTCTATGCCAGTAATGAGCACGGAAACCTGTATGTCTATGCCAGTAATGAGCACGAAAACATCCATGTCTATTCCAGTAATGAGCACGAAAACATGTATGTCTATGCCAGTAATGAGCACGAAAACATGTATGTTTATGCCAGTAATGAGCACGAAAACATCCATGTCTATTCCAGTAATGAGCACGAAAACATGTATGTCTATGCCAGTAATGAGCAGAATAAATCTGCTGGAAAAATGATCGTTCTAGTAGAACGAGATTAGGATGTTAACCCATCTCGTCAAATGCTACTCTTAGTAGTGTTCGTACCAAATTGTTGTGACAAAATGGGGATGCTGTCAAACAGAACCCTTATAAATCTAATGATGAATGAGCACAGTTTAAAGTACTAGACATTTTGAAAACAACATATCTTTAAATTAGACAGCAACCTAGTATTATAGTCAAGAAACTTTATCTTGTACACACGCAGGTTACACACCCTTGATATAAAGAAACTCATAACATCTAGAAACATTTAATGAAATTATTTTATTCGCAACATGTTGATACCCATTGATGTACCAAATGAAAAAAATGTTTTCATTTTATTACTCCTCCATTCAATAATGAATTCTTTACATTCCAAATATTATCAAAATGTCTTTTGAAAAACTTGGGAAAGTTAACAAAAAAGGTCGATCGGAAATTGTTGATTTAACTCAATAATCATTCCAACACATTTATCAGTATTTTTATTTATTCATAGCATATTACTCATTGTAATCTATAATGACTATGACTATTATGTATGTAAAAATTGAATCGTCTTAAAGATTCAAAATGCAAAATGCAGATATTCTTAAGTGAAAAGACATTATCTTAATAAAGTTAAAAGAAGAAAAAGGGTTACCAAAATTTATTTCTTTAATATCTAAATAAGAATCAGTAAAAACATGACCAGAAAACAAAAATTTTTCAGAAGGCAAATTCAGAATTGTTCTTAAAGTGAAAAAGCAACTTTGGCAATGTTCGACTTTCTTGCCTGCATTTCTTTTACTATGAATTTTTTTCAATTCCTTCTATTAGCTCACACTCTCCCTATATATATCTTGCTCAAATTTTCAATCATTAATAAAATACTTTTTATTCATCCACTCAAGTTCGAATATCGTTTTTTTTTTAACTTGTAGTGGATGACACTGGATGTTAATACAGTTTTTTCAGATATTAATTCAGACATTAAATTAAATTAATTAATTTTAGTTTATGTTAGATTTAACTTGCATGTATCTAATAATAGATGGCGCCAGATAAACTTAAAAAAATGAATGAAAATTATTTATAAAGGACTTTCTGCAATATAATGAAAAAAAAAGTAGGAATTGACTTTAAAATTTTTTTTTTTATATTACTTGTTTCATTTTTATATAATTCAAAATATCAATTACGCAACAAAATATAACATCCCATATCTTGAAATTTTGGTTAAAAATTGGAATGCTGGTGGCAATACATTGTAAATTGCCTTCCTTTTCTAATCCGCTTCTCTTGTCACTTCTCTACAAATGATGCAAAAAGAATTCCCCAATAAAAGCATCGATCTTCTTTGGTGAATGCGACTAACTCGTAAAACTGTAGAAGAAAAGATCCCAGAATGCTTAGAATGGAGAATAAGAAAGTGCCATGAGAAAGACACATGTATTTAGGTGAATCTTTTTCTTTAGAAGAGTGTGATAGATTGAACACTCAAGTAAATCTGCTTTCTTTTGAAAAGAGCCACTTACAGATAGAAAAGAAGGCAATGTTTATTGTACAGTGGGGAAAAGACCTCGATTGCTGTCAGAGGTCAGCTACTTCGGACACGTTTTCAAGGTCATCAAAAAATAAACCTTGGTCACTTTCTGACCTTGAGATCTCTTATGTCCAGATTTTCTACTTTGGTATTAGACACTTACAAAGAATAAATGTATTTTAAGCAAAAATTTTAGCTTTATGAAATACTACCCAAAATTTCGATTTTGTTAGACAAATTGGTTCAACCTGATAAAGATTCATCAAATATTAATTGATTTCTTTTATCCTTACAATTATTTTTTTAGTTAAAACATACGAAAAAAATTACAGATATTTTTAAAACCTTTCATCAATGCTTTTTCCTTTTACGTTTACAATACAGTTCATTGTTTAAAAAGGCAGAGTTTTTAACGCATTGTAATTCTCTCAAAAATAATTAAAATAAGCTAAATATGAATGTAAAAACTATTAATGAAGCTGAATCCTTATTTATCAAATTCATAAATTTAATTTGTTAATAGTTTAACTATAGAGTTAAATTATTAAGAAAGAAATCAAAAATTCCTCTGCAAATTTTTTTGTGAAATATAAAAAGTAAAACATTTTTTAAACAAAAAGGAAAAGATTTTGAAGAAAAAAAAAAAAAAGATTTGATCGAAGTGAACAAAAGCATTGGTGTAAGATAATTTTTTTTTCCAAATATAACGAAAGAATTTAATATTTAAAGAACACTAAAAAATAATTAATCTATCATTGACTATTAAAATTATTATTATTTTTATACTAGGAAAGATTATTGAGGAATTAATTTCAAATTATACCTAATAAAATAGAACTGAAGATCAGTTTAAAACTATCTTCTTCTTCTTCATTGGCTCAACAACCCCATGCTGGGTGAAGGCCATATGCCTACTGGCAGATATGTTTAAAACTTTAGTCCAGGTATATTATAATTTTTCATGCACTAGTAAGTAAAGTGTTCTTTAATTTGATAAATGTAATATACACGATAATATAATGTAATGTAAATTTAGATATCACACTATTACCTTTTCATTATAATGGAGCATTCCATGTTTAAAGTATAATAGAGAATAGAGATAAGTTTCAACTACAGGTTATAAACATCGGATGCTTAATAAAATCAGTTATGTAAAAGTAATTCTGTTAATCAGATAGTGCTATTTTATTCAAGCTTTTACTTTTCACTTTCGTAATTGGTAAAGATCTTCACAAAAATTCCAAAATATCATGCAAAAAAAAAAAAAAAAAAAAAAAAAAAAAAAAAAAAAAAAAACTACGGCCATAAATGTAGGTCACATCGAAAAGTTTATTAACAAATGCTTACAAGACGAAATACTATAACCAAAGTTTCAAAGGAAATTATGAGGTTTCAACATTTTTCTTTGTAAATGCAAATACTTTTTGGAGCTTTACCCTTTAATTTGATTTAACTTTCGATATTTAAGTCACTTCCTTAGATAATCACTTATCTTTATTGTTGCATTTAAAATTACTTTAAAAAGAGTAACGAAGTATTCTTTGACAGAAATTTAGCAGTATTTTAATTTTGTGAACATGTAATGATGAAATGATGTGGAGCAATATTTTTGAAATGATATCTATGAAATGATGGGGAGTAATAATTTTTGAAATGATGTGGAGCAATATTTTTTGAAATGATGTCTATGAAATGATGTGGAGCAATATGTTTTGAAATGATGTCTATGAAATGATGTGGAGCAATATGTTTTGAAATGATGTCTATGAAATGATGTGGAACAATATTTTTGAAATGATGTGTAGTAATATTTGTTGAAATCGTGTCTATGAAATTATGTGGAGCAATATTTTTTTGTATCTTTAATTAACGACAGACTTTTTAAAAGTATATATTATTTAAAAGTATATAATTGTTCTATTAATAGCTATTATTTATTTACGAATTAGTTTTTCTCAAAGATATAAAATGATGATTGGTGAAATATAAAAAAAATTATACGCAATACATGTTTAATGGCATATATGAAACGCTATTCGGTGAATAATTTTTGCGTGGGAATGAAAAATCAATTAAAATCGTAACTAAGTCCTCAAAACAAAGAAAGAAAAAAAAACTGATAGTAAAAAGTCTATAAACAATAAAAACAGGTGCAATTTTCATAATTAATAAGACCAAGTTACACTTTTCCAGGGTAACCTCCTGAATATACAGGGTGATTATAATTAAAGTTCCACTTTCAAAATGCTGTAAAAAAGAACCACTCTTCCTAATGAGTTCAAATTTCAACTGAAGATACTTGAAGAAAGGGGAAACGGTATGGCATTAAAAGAAAAGTCCCAAAAAATGTTCCACCGATTTTCCCCATCCAATTTGGTATGACCTTGCCATAGTGGCTTTCCACTAAGTGTCATAGCTATTGAATGATTTGAAAGTCCTTTTTTCCATCAAAAAAAAGAAACAGTCAAGCATATTGAACACTACAGTTGGTTTAATGTGCAACTTTGCTCTTTCTTTATG
This sequence comes from Caerostris extrusa, assembly GCA_021605095.1. NCBI lineage: Eukaryota > Metazoa > Arthropoda > Arachnida > Araneae > Araneidae > Caerostris > Caerostris extrusa. The sequence continues at coordinate 12,144 of BPLR01001877.1, forward strand.
CCTCTTGCTGTGCCATCTATTAATACACTTTGGATCCTTTTTTTTTTTTTGATGCCGTACCGTTTCCCCTTCTTCAAGTATCTTCAGTTCAAATTTGAGCTCATTGTGACGAGTGGTTCTTTTTTACAGCATTTTGAAAGTGGGACTTTAATTATAATCAACCTGTATATAATTTTTAATGCAGAATAAGCAATGATTAACTTCAGATATGATAAAAAAAAATCTCAGTCTTGTATGCTAATTTTTTAACATACTAAACTTATATGTCTAGAAAAATAAAATCTTTAAAAAACGTAGTTCATCGAACTGAGATTGATTCCCGCTGTAAGCTAACATTCGATCAGCTTAGAGCCACATTTTAAGCTAAGCCAATGAAAACTTCTGTATAGATAATGTATCATAAATGGACTCTCATGGAGTTCAATATACTTCCCTTATCTTTGTATTTTGAGACTCATTGAAACAAGCAAACTAAATCCAAAAAGCTCGTTGAAATGCTGGGGGAAAGAGTCCTTGCAACGTCCTCGGTGTCGAACAAAAGCTGAAAAGCGTCCTGGGCGAATTCGAAAAAGCAAGAACCGCGAGTGTCCCGTTTCAACACGACACAACTACGATGGAAATGAGCGATAGTGAAGACATCTTGGAGATATTCGAGAGCAGCCTTCGCAAGGGATGGTTGAGGTCACCTACGAAACACTAGAATAAAAAGCAGACAGTAGTGGAACCCAAAAAAGGTTTTGGGTTTCTATCTCACGCGCAAGACAATCCGCGGAAATGGCTCATTCTGGAGGTATTTGGAAAAAGAAACAAATCGCGAGTTGCCTTTAAAGCTTATAGAAGACCTGAACAACTCAAAGTAGACGACAGATTCTCAACTCTCCATATATATATATATATATAAATAAATAAATAAACTCAGAATTTAACTTTAAAATAAAATAAATTTATCACCAGTTTCGTGATTTAATTACTATGAGAAAGTTTAGAATTGACTTTGGGAATATAATTTTTTACGAAAAATTATTTTGTTCCAAAAATTTTAAAATCGATTTATTTTTAAAAAATGTCTTTTTCGATGGTTAGTTTTTTTTTTTTTTTTTTCAAAATGGGCTTCTGGAGGTATTTTGATAAAACACAAATCTCGAATTGGTTTTAAAGCTTGTAAAAGAACTGAACAACTCAAAGTACACGAATGAACCTCAACTCTCTATCACACACACACCCATACACACACACACCCATACACACACACACACACACACACACACACACACACACACACACACACACATATATATATATATAAATATATATTTCTAATAATTGAATAGCGTATTCATAAAGAATAAACTCAAAATTTAATTTTAAATAAAACAAATTGAACAACGATTTCATGATTTCGATATGAGAAAGTTTAGATTTGATTTTGGAAATATAATTTTTCTCAAAAAAATTATTTTATTTCAAAATTTTAAAATCTATTTTTTTTTTTCAAAAATGCCCTTTTAGATTGTAAGAGGAGGTATTTTGAAAAGAAACAAGTCTCGAGTTGGCTTATATAAGAACTGAACAGCTCAAAGTAGACGATAGATTCTCAACTCTCCATCATTATATATATATATATATATATATTCCTAATAATTGAATAACGTATTCATCAAGAATAAACTCAAAATTTAATTTTAAATAAAATAAATTAAACACCGATTTCGTGATTTAAATATGCAAATCATCAAAAAAAAAAAAAAAAAAAAAAAAAAAAAAAATCTTACCAGCAAAAAGGGCATTTTTGAAAAATAAATCGATTCTAAAATTTTGAAATACAATAATGTTTTGTGAAAAAAATTATATATCCAAAATCAATTCTAAATTTTCTCCTGCTATTTAAATCACGAAATTTATTAAATTTAATGTTTAATTTATTTTATTTAAAATCAAATTTTATTTTTATTAATTTATTTTATTTGAATACTTTTATTCAATTATTAGAAATATATATGTATATAATAATAATAAAAAATAAGGTTTTTATTTAATTAAAAATTTAATAACAAGAATTCTTACGTAATTTTTGGATACACACCAGGTAAAATAATAATAAATTCAGAAGAAAGAAATTTAATTTAAGTAATATAGTTTATAATTTTTACACGCACAAATCTCTTGCTTTATATAGAGCGAGACTGATTTTTTTTTCACTTAGAAGTAGATATTTGAAAATTTTAAAGTTTTAAAAATTGAATGCCTAATTTTCTGAGCAGATTCCATCTCTACATTTTACGTAACAGATTTTTTCCTTGAATCTGTTGGGACAATCACCTAATTTAATTTCGTGCCAACTGGTGCATGACGGCAAGAAAATTGTCCTTATTTGCAAAATTTATTGTATTGGATCAACTTGCCAAATTTTGGTGGGAATTGTAATGCCATTTGCAATATTAAATCTAAATCGTTAGTGCAGCTATCACTGAGATTACCATGTAAATGATAAGAGCATAATTTTTTTTAGGAAACTTCCGTAATAATCTAAAATAATATTTTTGCTATTTGAGAGAAAAAATTTTATTCAACTGACCGTGAAGCAAAATACCTCTTTAAAATATATTTTATATTTGAACTTTAGTAAAAGACAATGTTGGTTGATGTATTGCGTGCTTGCTATAAGATTTTTAATGTTAAAGTCTGAGTAATTCTATATCTGACAGCTTTCTTTTGTTAAGAAATATAACGTACTATATAATCCGTAATGATTGCTTTTTAGTTGTTAAGTTTGGTTTGTCGCTCTATGGTCATTTTGTGCACACTTTAGACTAATTAGACCTGGACCTACAGTTTAAAGTGGATTCCCAACCACTCGCAAACATCCACGCCACAGCTAGAGTTCGAACCTGAAGCACCGAAGGCCAAAGCGTATTAGCAAATGGCCAATTAGCCAATGGCCCCACCACCACCAAACCGCCTTTTAGGTGGTTTTAAATAGACATTAAAAGAAGATTAACAAAAGAATTTTGAACATTTTTGTATGTACTATCTTGCACTGGAAAATATTTAATAAAAAATAAGCAAAGAAGAATTTAATTTAAAAAATTCCAATTTAATTTCATGAAGCTACAACTTTTCAACGGATTCACTAAGCATTCTTGGTTGAAAATTCAAAATTATAAAAATTCTAACTTAATTTCACGAAGTTACAGCTTTCCAACGGATTCACTAATCATTCTTAGGTAAAAATGCAAAATTAAAAAAATTCTAATTTAATTTCACGAAGCTACAGCTTTCCAACGGATTCACTAAACATTCTTTGTTAAAAAGCAAAATTTAAAAAATTTCGATCGAATTTTATGAAACTAAAACTTTTCAACGGATGCACCATGCACTTGTGACTTAAAATGCAAAACTCAAAAAAATGCCAGGCATAGTAAAACATAAAATTGTTTCAAAAATGCTCTTGCAAGGATCTTTAATTTTTATCACTTACTAGTAGATATCACCCGGTACGGAAATATATTCATCAAACTGTAGAATGCCAACACAATTTATCGTTTCTTATCTCTACACAGTTATGTCAATCATGTTTGCAAAAAAATTTATTTAATTTCCATCTGAAGTTTCACTACATAAAAATAAACAAAATAGCTGAAAATCGGACATTAAATAAATAAATCCATTCAATCCAAATATGAAAAAAAAAAAAAGAAGTTTTGAAATGAAGGAAAATCGAATAAAAAAGATATTAAATGTGAATTAAGGAAAGGAAATAAGAAAATTTAAAACAGCCATGACGTCACTTCCTGTTTGTAATAATTATTACACAGACGGTTCTTGAATTAAATAATTTTAAAGCACATTTTGATTATCAACAAATTATGGTTTTTATTTAATTATGAAATAGTTAATATGTATTTTTTCATGATTTCTGGCTGCGTACCAAATAAAAAATAACATATTCAAAGTAAAAAAAAAAATAAATAATTTTTTAAGGTTTGGTTTAGTTTGTCCCTCTACAGTCATTTTGTGCACACTTTGGCCTAATTAGACCGGGATCTACAGTTTAAAGTGGATTCCGAACCACTCACAAGCATCCATGCCACTGCCAGGATTCAAATCTGAAGCCTGTAGTACCAAAGGCAGGAGAGCTAGCCAATTTGCCAACAAACCACCGGATTTCTTACGAACATAGACAACATAGAAAAAGGGAGATTTTATTTCAACCAGATATCTAAAAAGAAAGAAGTTTCATTCGTTAATATTGCTCATATTCACTATTAAATCAATTCTTATATACAAACGAAAAATTTTAAACTTTATTAACTTGATATGAACTTTAGAAAATAAAAATATGTAACAAGAGGTGCTCATGTTACTTTTTTTTTAAAAAATAATAAAATATATATAAATATAAGTAAAACAAGCATCTTATTTAATCGTATGGTTAAAACATTTTTTTATAATTATAATTGCTCATAAAAACAATTTAGTAATATACTTTTACACTAAATTGTTAGCATAAATTAAAAATTTTTTTTTATACTTTCATAACATTTATGTAATTAAGGTAAAATAAGACAAAAATATTATAAAAGAAAAAATATGATTTTTGTTAATGAATAATTATACCATTTGGAGTGTATTAGAAAATAATAATATAATATAGAATTAAGTATAAAATAAAAATATATATAACAAAAAAATATATAACAATAAAAAGAGAATAATAAGAATAATATAGAACTAAATATAAAAGGAAAAACAAATTTTTGTAGAATAAAAACTAAACAGGTTGATTTTATAAAGCAATTGTTTTTTAAGAATGTGCTTTTTCGAACTCTATTTGCTGCTTTAGAAATTCTCTTGTCTTTCCTATCCAAGCCTATTTAATAAAAAATAACCTTTCGTCCTTTTGATGGGTGATCTAGAAAAACAAAAAATAAACTTAAATGCTTCGACAATCTTTCGCAACATATTCGAGAACACTAACTTAAAACAAATTCTTCCTCTCAAGCCTAATCAACGCGTTTGAGAACAACTGTTATTGTCTTCTGTTCACCGTAATGCATCCAACCCAGACAAATGATCCCCACCCATTCTTCTGGAGCCTCATTACTTTCCACTTGAAAAAAAGTGGTGGTTCAGATGGCATTTCTATCAAAAGATCAAAATCCCGCAAATCTAAATCGACTTGCTGCTACTATCTGGTTCGTGTGTTAGAGGGAAACATGATTTAACCCAAACAACTACCTAATCACTGATTTCCGGTTCTGATGCATTTGTATGCAACAGACGGAAATTGTTATTGCAGGTTGGATGGCAGAAGAGCTGTCTGTCCTTCCTGTTCGCTCACTTGAAGATGTCCCTTTTTTAATATACTTTTCCCTACTTAATTTCCCTCCCAAATGCCCCGGGCACCTTAAAAAGCGTAGGTGCAGGTGAAAAGGAACTAATAGCTTCCTTTTCCGGTGCCATGGCAGCTGCAACCGAGTTGTAAGTATTTTGTTGCAGAGATGTTAACTGCACATTGTAATCATCACTCGGCTACCTGCTCCGCTCAGATTCTTAAAAAAATATTCGACACTTGTTTGCATGAGAGAGGCACGTGGCTCTGAAATCGAAACCTTTTCACATTCACCCCTTTTCGCATTCCTTCCCTTGGTCGTTATAATTTTAGGTCTCTGATCCAGTATTGAAATAGACTGTTGTTTCTCTTGCATTTTAAAAATCTTTTAAGATGTTCAAATTTATCTATATATAGATAATAGTATATGCATAAATCAGGGTGGCCAAGCCGCGGCCAGTCTAGGACATTTTTCCGGCCCGTGAGATTTTTCAAACTTTTACAAAATATATTTAATTTATAATAGTGGAAAAGTAGTGAAAACCAGTATATTAAAAAATATGTTATGTATGCACCCATCTATTCAAAAAATGAACTGTCGAAATTAAGAGACAAATTTAACTTAGATTTTAAAATAATATTCTTGCGAATATAGGACAGATAGTGCCTGTTTTAATTATGAGATTACAGTTACGAGTTCGAGGAATAATTAGATTATATTATGCAAACTCATGATGCGCGTGAAGGGACGTGATGCTAGTGATGAACTCATTTACAATTTGAGAAATTTGGCACAAAAAGTTGTTAGCGTTATTTACACCTGCGAATCGTTTTTTTTTTTTTTTTTTGTTTTGTTTTCTTTTCTAAAATGAAATTGACCCAACACAAAACACGCTCAAACAGAACGGACGCTAACCTGCAACACCCATTACGATGTGCAAATACCCAAATTGGGATCGATTTACAAAAGCTAAATGAAAAGTGGAGAGACAAATGTCGCGCTAATAAAATAAATATTTTTAATGATTTCATTTTTTTTTATTTCTTTTATATTTATATAATTTTTATATTTCATTTTGAGTGTTATATATTTCTTTACAATGTGCATTTAGTATCATTATTATTCTATTATCTATTCTTGCATGTAATAATAATAATAAACACAAAAATAATAACTCATTATGTTTCAATTTTTCACTCCAAAAAAGTTCTATAGTGGGTCTAAGTCTAATATGAGGATATATAATTTTATATGCGACCCGCGGAGCTACGATGCATTTCCAAAGTGTCCCGCAAGAACATTTGGGTTGACCACCCCTGGTATAAATGAATTCGAGAAAAAAAAATTATATTTAATATTTGTAATATCCTTTGTATATATATATATATACATATGTGTGTGTGTGTGTGTCGTCGTCGTGTTACTAGTCGTGTTATCCAGTATCAGATGGGCCTGAATGACCGAGTGTCTAGCGATCGGTGCTAGAGGTTTCGGGTTCGAGTCCCTGCTTTGCCATGGATGTTTGTAGTGGTTTGGAATCCGCTTTAAACAGTAGGTCCCGGTCTAATAGGATCGTAGAGCGTTGTCTTGATCTTGATTCTTCAGCCCTCGTGGTTCATGGCTATGGACCAGTCACCAGCGACGGTGTCTATGGGACCTAGTGTAAGGAATCTATGAGACCTAGTGTAGGGAGCCCGAATCAGGAGTCGGTTGAAAAATGCGACTCCCGACTCTTATATAAAAATAATTTTTATTTTTCCAAAATTCCAGAAATAAATGTCAAAATTAAATGTTTAGGAGGCATTTGTATACTTTAATAATCCAATCAGTAGCAAAAACAGTGATTGCTTTAACAGCAAACTAAATAAGTGTTGAGAAACTTTTCTTATCACTGAAGCTTATAAATAGCTATCTTGGATAAACGATGAAAAGAAAATGTTATAGAAACTTTTCTATCACTTAGAACAAAAAAGTTTCAATGTATTATAAATGCAGCACATTGCGATTAAAATGTACAACTTATTTTGCTTGTCTTAAGCTATTCTATAACACGTTGGATTTAATGTTGCTATTTTTATAGGACATATTTCTTTGTAAGCAAATTTAAAGCACAAGTCTTTTAAGTGAGTGCAAATGCTACACCTTCAAAGTTGCAAAAGTTGCTTGAAAACGAATCGGCTAGCACTCTAGCCATTAGTACCACGGGCTTCAGGCTCGAATCCTGGCGGTAGCATGTGTGTTTGTTAGTGGTTCGGAATCCACATTAAATTGTAGGTCTCGATCTAATTAGCGCAAAGTGCGTAGAGCAGGAAGCAACAAACTACAAACCAAAGTAGTACCAAACCAAGTAGAGCGACAAACCAAATCAAAGTTGTAAAAAATTGCATTTTATGCAAAAATAGTTTTTATAGATATATGAGTTCAGTAAAATTTCAATTTTTCTAAATCCTTAATAAAGATTATTGTACATAAAATTATGGAAAAGAGTCACGAGTCGGTATAAAAAGCTCAACTCAGTTGTCGGAAATATTTTGCCTATCAAAATGCTTGCCAAGCAAAAGCCTACCAAAAGCTATTCCTTGCGCTGTATAATCAAAAGGTTCGTCTTCATTGGCGCAATAGCCCCATGGTGGACCAAGATCGTTCATGACCTATACTTGTTCATGAACTATTATCAAAATTTTAAAAGGAAAATGAATCTTTAAGCATATCCGTTGTAATGGAGAATTCATTGATAAGATTAAATTATTGTTTAAGAAAATACTGAAGAATTTTTGTTTAAAAATAATCAACTCTTTTTTTTTCTTCTTCTTCATTGGTGCAACAGTCCCATGGTGGTCTTCTGCCTACTGGCAGATTCCGCAACATGAGATGTTTTTCTTTTACGGGATAGGGTTGTCAACCTTACGCTCTACAGCCATATTAGACCGGGACTTAAAGTTTCCGAATCCCTACAATGATCCATGGCACCACTGGGACTCGAACCCGAAATTTGTGGCACTGAGCGCCAAACACTCGGCCATTAGGCCCCAACCAAAAAGTTATCATTTTTATTTAGTGATTTAAATTTTTGTGCAATTTTATTAAGTTTGTTAGCAATGAATATTGGACTATTGCAACATTGGAATTGTTAATTTCAATATACTAACCAATTAACCATTTTAATTTGGGCATTGGAACTTATGGAGAAAACACAATTTCTGCCTTTAACATGCTTGAACAGGAAAATGGGATATTTTAACTCGCTAATCCTATAAGGAAGTTAAAAAAACGCGTCTAAAGGTGTTTTAGCATGTTTGCTTTTCATTCTGTTTATAGAAAATATTTTGAGAAGTTCATGGCGAAACATAAAAGTGAATTCCGCTATTGCTACAATTGAATTTCCGCTATTGCGCTTGCTTAAGTGACACTTTATAAAATGTAATTTTTTTTAGTTTTCATTCTTGAAAATCGTTATGCAACTAACTGTAAATAAAAGAAGGTAAAATCACTGAAAGTTTATTTACTTCATTTGTTTCCCTAAAAGATCCTTTTTCTGCTACGGGGAAATTTCATTATTTCGTTCTTTAGGAAGAACAAAAGAAACGAAGTCAATAATATGTGAAAATGAAACGTTTTAAAATAGATTCATTTAAAAGGTTTATTTATTTTTTGCACCTTGACCTGAAACAAAAATGCCAAGCAGAAGGTAAAACATGATACAGAATTTTAAGGCACTGCTATTGAATGATAGATAAAGAATTTACAGATAATTTGTAGGAGAATATTACGATATTGATAACTTTTAAATAATACTTTTTAAATGATAGATAAATGTGAGCTTTTCCCTAATTAGGTTTTACTTTTACACTATTTCTTCTTGTACTTAGATCTTATCTCTGACATGTTGTGTAAGAGAGGATTGTGAGCTTATCCCTAGTTACTTACTTTACTTTACACTATTCTCATACCATGTCGTGTATACTTTATATGTGGTGTAAGAGAGGATTGTGAGATTTTCCCTAGTTACGCTTTTACTTTACACTATTCTTATATCATGTCGTTTATACTTTATATGTAGTGTAAGAGAGGATTGTGAGCTTATCCCTAGTTACGCTTTACTTTTTACACTATTCTTATACCATGTCGTTTATCCCTTACATGTGGTGTAAGAGAGGATTGTGAGATTTTCCTTAGTTACGCTTTACTTTACACTATTCATATACCTAAATCTTTTATTCCTTACATGTAGTGTAAGTGAGAATTGCCTTCCTGGAGAAATTCTTAAAGAGAATTAGTTCTCCTTTACATCACACAAGTGATAAAGGAGAAAACTCCAATATAGCCTACAAAGCCGATGCAGTTCCTATTAAGATATTTATTTGTCTACCATTATAACTGGACCTTTAAATAAGAGGATAAAGTTTCAAATCTGAAAACTTCGCCTCCCTATTTAAGTGGCCACACAATAATAAATTATCATAGATGGATTGAATTCGTAGAAGAATCATTTTTTTCCTCGTATGATACGATTCTGATCAATTCTTACCAAAAAGATATCAGCCCATCCTGCAGATTATATGGCAGTAGATCACGAGATAACAATGGCAGTAGATCACGAGATAACAAATAGATCACGAGATAACAATGGCAGTAATAGAATCAACTTTAATTCCTCAACTACAAGGACCTATGAAGGCAAATCTTCTGGAGTACCTTCACATGATATAAAATGATAGCGCAATGGAATAATAGTGATTATATTTGTATAGAATACAGTGTTAATATATGGAAATATGCATCCTAGGAATATATGGATATATGCATGTTACGTTCATATATACATGTCCATATATATGGATATATGCATATTATATCCATATATGCATATCCATATATATGGATATATATATATATATATATACACGGCAAATGATCTACAAATACGGTATTCAATCTGGTTCTGTGTGAGTTTCTTAGAGTTCTGTAGTGGAACGCAGGTGAATTGTCCCAAAACAAGTGAGAGGATAATTAAAAGTCTCTTAGGTACTCTAGCGGTAACTTCCTCAAAGATGGAGATCTTTGAGAATGTTACCGCTAGAAGCAGTCACAAGCTGTGGTACGATCCTATTCATGTTATCCCTGAATGGCCTAGAGAAAAGTTGATGGTATTGCTACAGATTTTCCGTGGTCACGGTTGTCTCCGCAACCACCTTTGCAGAATTAAACTGGCCTCTGACCCTCTCTGTCTCCTGGATGATAACCTAGAAGAAATGGATATGTCTTACCTTCCTTCCTGTTCTGCATTGCCTCATGTTTCTTTATGGAAGCGTTATTGGACTGCTAGGTTTCAATTGAGGGATTGACTGATGTCATTTGTTTCTATCTTGTTCTTTGTATTTATTTTTTTTTATGATATCTGTTGTTATGTAAACTTACCATTATATATGTATATGTTAAAATAATTCTGAAAGTTCCTAATGGTTACTAAAGAATTTTTTGTTCAATGAAGTATAGCCTCTTTTTTTCTAAAGAAAAGTAGTTTTACAATTCAACATTAATCACTTGATCGTTAATTGGATTAATACGGACATATTTTCCTGGTGAACGTGGACATTTTCCCACGACACAAATGAACCAGTTTTACAAATAGTCGTCTCACAGCCATCTTTTCATATTAAACAAGCGAGTGATCATGTGGTCTTCAAAGGGTGGATTGGGAGGAAAGTGGAAAACTATACGCCAATAATAAGGAATAAATTCAATTGAATTGCTACTGAATTAAAGAATTCCAAAGCCTATTTCGTTTGTTTGTTTTTTCAAAATGTCATTTAAAAGAACTTTTCGATTTATTTTTTAATCAGAAATTTCAAAACTTCAATTACCAAACTAGTTTTTATGAAGAGAACATTACAAAAATGAAATTGTCTTTGGCTGAGTTAATCTGATTTTTAAGTTGATGACATTGAAAGATTTCATGGCAGTATTGTCTCAGGCGTTGAGGACACAATTCATTAGTAAAGAGTCGATTCCAACATGTCAAGAGCTTTCTTTTTCTCATTTGAGCGCACATCAAACGAACACATCCGCTCCGTTACGGGTCAGTTGGTGAAAAGGAAAACTTGTAACACAATTCTGCAGGCGAAAGGACTTTTCGCAATGAACTTCTGAAGCTATTACTTTTAGAAAAGAAAATGATCATCATCGCAATTCCTTTTCTTTCTCATCAGTTTCTTCCCAGAAGGTTAAACTTCTTCCCACGTAGCTTTTCTCAGTGGCGGTTGGCGTAGAAATTGACTGCTCAAATAAAAGTCAATACAGTTACAGATAAGAAGATAATGTGCATCGAATACATCTGGAATTAAGCATTGCTTGTCAATTTGTATTCATAAAGCATAATATTTATTATAACGTATAAGACATATCACTTTGAAGAACAATATTTGTCCCTTTGAATACCTTATATTACATACATTGAGTGCTCAAATAAAAGTCAATACAGTTACTGATAAGAAGATAATATGCATCGAATACATCTATAATTAGCATTACTTTTCAATTTGTATTTATAAAGCAAGTTCCTTATGTGTGTGTTAGTATTTATTATAACGCGTAAGACACATGACTTTGAAGAACATTATTTCTCCCTATGAATACCTTTAATTATAGACATTGACTGCTCAAATAAAAGTCAATACAGTTACAGATAAGAAGATAATGTGCATCGAATACATCTAGAATTAAACATTGCTTGCCAATTTGTATTCATAAAGCATAATATTTATTATACGTAAAGACATATCACTTTGAAGTATTTGTCCCTTTGAATACCTTATATTGTATTGAGTGCTCAAATAAAAGTCAATACAGTTTATAAGAAGATAATATGCATCGAATACATCTATAATTACATACTTTTCAATTTGTATTTATAAAGCAACTTATGTGTGTGTTAGTATTTATTATAACGCGTAAGACACATGACTTTGAAGAACATTATTTCACCCTTTGAACACCTTTAATTATATACATTGGCTGCTCAAATAAAAGTCAATACAATTACAATTCTCTGACAGTTTATGCTCGTAAAGTATCATAATATTTTGCCCGTAGTGTATATATCTATTCTGGTGAAAAAAAGTATTTTTACGCTTTTAAAATTTCATTAAAAAAAAATTTTAGAACACATATATATGATTTTTTTTGTTTAAAATACAAATCTTTTTTAAGCTATTAACAACATTTTAACGCTTTGTAAGCCTTTGGACTTTTTAATGAAATAGATGAAAAACATTGTTAATATTATCGTATTGCTTAAACAACTTTGAATTTATTGTTCGTTACACTGCAGATTTGAAAAGAATAGCATTTCTAATAATAAATATTAAATTGTACATCAAATGGAATAGATTGTATTGAAAGGGAAGAACTAAATGTATTAAATGTATAGCATTCAAAACTTTTCCAGAATCAAGAAACTAAAAAGGAAGAGCATGAAGATAAACTATCTCCTAATGGAAAAAGGTTTTTGTCAGCCATAATATACCAATATATTTATTTTTAGGAAATTATCGTCAGCATTTATAATAATAAATATTAAACTGTGTGACTTGATGGAAAACATCGCATCGAAAAGAAAAACTAATATAGCAGTCAGAACTTTACTAGTTTCAAGAAACAATATTGAAGAGAAAAATAATAGCGAAAAGGTAAATTTTTCTCCTAATGAAAAAAGACAAAAAAAAAAAAAAAAAAAGTTTTCTTGTCGGTCAAAGCTTAGCAACATTTTTTAAAGAGATCCTTCTGCTGTGCAGTAGATATTTTGGCGTAACAGAATACCACTTCCATAGATTGCAAGGTTCCACAACGACATATCTTTCCGCTTTATCTACGTGTGAGAAGACGCTTAGCGGTAGGTCCACATTCAAACACGCTTCATTGATTCTGGGAACATTCAACATTTTGCAAAAGCGTTGACTGAGGAATTTCCAGCAAGATAGTATGACTCTTCTAGAGTGGCACTTCAAGGTGTTGTAAATTCTTAACAACCTCTCATTACCTCAACAACGACCTCTCATTACCTTAATTAAAACTACGCATAAAAGAAAAAGAAATAAGGAATGATATTACAACTGTTGCCCCTATTTACAGGAAAATATATTACAGGGAATAAAATGGCCTTAATTTCAATTTCGTTTATAAGCCAAGAAAAATATTAACAAATGATGATTACTTTGACTTTCACTTTATCCGATTAAACAGATTAAAGCAGTCAATGCGGTTTTATTTTATTAATATATATATATATATATATATATAATGTTTTAAAGATTTATATAAAGTTATTAAATCAAATAATTACTTACTTTTAAAGTATTATTCAAACAGTACTTACTTTTACTAACAGTATTACTTACTTTTAAAGTATTAGCCATCTTAATTTTTTTTCAAACTTCATAGAATCATCATGTTGTAACAACATAGATTTAGTTGCATTCTTCAGTGTCACTTTATAACACTTACAGTAACTGGTGTCTTTAAAGCTTTTGTCCTCTATAAGTCAGTAATTAGCCTAAAGTGTGCACAAAATGACTGTAGAGCGACAAACCAAATCTACAAATCAATCCTTAAATTCTGTATCAGTAATTCTTTACACTATAAAATACTGATCATATCATTTACTCTTCTTTGTCGGAGTATTTTGCTCATTCTTTTTCGATTAAGATATAATCCTCAATTATAAATAGCTTAAACTTTATCAGCCCGATTTAGCATGAAACAGCAGAAATAAATTAAACAAAGCTGAAGCATACGTATTAGGTATCATCGGGGTTGCCAGATTAATATTGTTATTTAAAACAAAAATCAAATTGATGACAATTTATAAAAAGCAATAACAATTTCGAAAAATGTTTAATCAAACTATTTAATTTTAGGAAAATTATCAAAAAGCCTAAAGACAGGATTGTGACCGTAAAATAACTTTCCCTGTTTGGAGGCATTTGCAACTAAAATTAATGAACGGAATGAAACCAGATTTTATTCACAGAATGTGGAATGCATGGTGAAAAGAATTTGGAAAAATAGTAAGAAGAATACCAAAGTCGCCGATAGGAGAGATTTTTCGGCTGTTGCTAATTATATGTTAAGAATTTTGCACAATTTAGGTAGATGAAAGAATTACGGCCATTATTTTCCTACGGAATGGTTGCCTCATTCCATGGACATCATTTCATGGGCTATATTAGTATCTTAAATTTCTTTATATATGTTGGTAACGTTACAACCATGTATTCCTTGAACGAGAATATGTGATGGGCTGTTACAAGAATTCAAAGGGACAGTTTTTGCATAGTGGTAGAGAACGTTATCACCGGATATCACATGTTGTACACAATGAAGGGCAACACATTAAAAATTCTGCATATGATCCAAGAGACTACACTGGTGTCCAAAAGTTAAGCATAAATCGTAAAATGCGAAAAACATGGAATAAATATTCGTAAAATTATTTCAAATTTCTTGCGATATTAATTGGGTGAAGAAGAAACATTGAGTTTATGCAACACTTTTCAGTCGACTACGTCCTGCGCAAAACACCTGCTCATGTCGGAACGCAGAGAAACCGATTCACGCAGCATAGGCAGTTCAGACAAGTTTCGTGCAACTGCTGTGCGAAGGAACGTTGTTAACCATCAAACAAGGTGAATAATGGCACAAAGACGCCAATTGGACATGTTTGCGAAAGGAAGAATCGTTGGAATGCTAGAATCCGGACGATCACAAACCGAAGTGTCTCGAATTTTGAATGTGGACCAGTCTGTGATCTCAAGACTGTGGCAGAGGTTTCAAAGAACGGGAGATGTTAGCCGACAACCAGTATCAGGTCGACCAAGAGTCACGACCCCTAGCCAAGACCGATATCTGGTAATAAGTGCGCGATGTCAGAGGGGCAGTACTGCCAGAGCACTGGCTTCGTCGCTCACAGTCGCCACAGGAATACTAATTTCGAGACAAACTGTTTACAGGAGACTCAATCATGCTGGCCTGTATGCCAGAAGACCAGTAGTTTGCATTCCCTCACGTCTGCGCATAAACGCGCTCGTTTGAACTGGAGTTTGAAACATCAACATTGGAGTGTGAGAGAGTGGCCCAATGTGATGTTCAGTGACGAGTCCCGGTTTAGTCTGAGTAGTGATTCTCGTCGGGTAACGATATGGAGAGAACGTGGAACACGTTTTGAACCAAGAAACATAACGGAAAGACATCATTTTCCATCAAGGGGAGTAATGGCATCATGATGGACGGCCCCGCACAGACCTCCATTTCTTTGACACGGGGTCTGTGATTGGTCAAAGATACAGAGACGAAGTTCTTGAGCCTTATGTTCGCTTGTTTCGAGGTGCTGTCGGTCCTGACTTCATATTCATGGATGATAATGCGCCATGTCACCGATCGGTGCTGGTTGATGACTTAATTGAAACGGAAAACATCCAGCGCATGTCGTGGCCTACGAACTCCTCTGATTTAAATCCTATCGAGCATGTATGGGATATGCTCGGGAGACAAATTACAGCCCCTTCGCACCCACCAAGCTCCGTTACAGAACTGAAGAGAGCTTTCCAAGAAGCTTGGAACCGTTTGAGCCCACAACTCATTCATCAGCTCATAGCAAGTATGGTAAATCGCTGTGCAGCGTGCCTGGCTGTCAGAGGTGACCACACGCCTTATTAAACTGCAGCATCAGTATTTAATTTAATGTTTTCTTTTTAATTTTTCATTTTCTTTAAAGTGTGAACCCTTGCTATGCTCAGTTTTCTTTCAAACTGCTACTTTGGATAATAAAATTAATTATTATCGTTCTTTTGATTTGCTTTCTTATTTTATAACCATTTTGCACTCGCATATCACGTTTCCCGCCAATCTGATTTACAGTTCCTTCTTTATTCACATAATTATCAATTATGCTTAACTTTTGGACACCAGTGTATAAGGTTGATGAATAAAAAATTATTTCGTGTTAATTTAATACTGTGTGCCATTGATTTCTGTAACTTTATTTTTTTGTTATTCGAACATTAATGAAATTTTGCATAATCCATTTTTTTTGGCCATTATTGATTCTTCGTTTTGGTTCCGACAGAGGCAAATTTCTCCTATCTGTGATGTTTGGAACTAACTTTCTTTGCGAAATGCATCTCCATATACCTTCTACTGTCTATATATAAAATTTGGCATTTTTTTCTGTTTATTAGTTTTAGCTTCAGATTTTTCCAAATAGGAAAAGTGAGTTTAAAAAAAAGAGTGGATTTTAGGTTTTAGAAGGAGGGAGGAGACGATATGAAGGAACTGCTACATATGAACTCTGATAACCATTATAAAATAGAATAGTATATTACTTTAATTTATCCTCTTAGAAATAGACTGAAAGGGAAAATATGTATTGTTTTCATCTTGAGAATTTATTATTTTCATCAACCAAGTATAACTTTATACAAACTACAGTGCTCATCAACTATTACCACGTTCAATTTGAAAAACCAAACGCTGGATATCAACAGATCGCTGCAATACAAAAATAGAATAGTATATTACTTTAATTTATCCTCTTAGAAATAGACTAAAAGGAAAAATATTTCTTGTTTTCATCAACCAAGTATAACCTTATAAAGACTGCGGTGCTCATCAGCCATTGCCACCTTTTAATTTGAAAAATCAAAAGCAGAACATCAACAAATTGGTGCCAAACAAAACAAGCTAATGATTCATGTGTGTTGCCATGTGAAGTGTCTGCGCTTCGTGAACCCATTTAGCCTCTTTCGTTCGAATTTCTGTGTAACAATACGAATAACCTTGCGCATAACTGCTTCCTTTAGGTAATTCTAATAACCTCCTCGCTTAGGAAGCCACGAAGGACAACTGCGGTTTTATCCCTCGAAACTCGGTTCGCTTTTCGCAGATCTTTGTTCCAGAGCCGCTGGTTCGAGTCAGTACCGCGAAAAAGTGTTCTGAAACAAAAGAGATTGCGTAATTGCATTCTCAAGTGCTGTCACATGACGAAGAGTTAATCACTGGTGACCGAGAAGGCGAGGTAGTACATGAGGTGGACTTTCACCTTCCATGAAGGTAAAGAGAGGCAATACTTTACTGGGTCGGATGTACGTGCGTGGATTCCACAATTGCGTTCCGGAAATGGCATCATTTCGCAGGCGCTTTTTAGCCTCCAAACGGGGGGGGGACTGTTGTCTCTTTCGTAATTTATGTATGTAAACAGAGCGATGGTACTTGAAAGAGTTTCCAATGACTCTGCTGAGGCAACACGTGATTTCTGAGAAGTCACGTGTGTTCGAAATAGCCCTTCTAATTGCAAGTGACAAAGGTTGGCATTTGCTTTTCTATTGATGCCGTCATCAAAGGTAAAGGTCAAAGACCTTTAATTTTCTTGTTTTCAAACTTTACCATTTCAGAAATCATTTTGAAGAGAGAAAAACATTAAAAATTAATTGTTGAAGAAGGAACTTGAAATACTAAAAGAGTGATTCATTATCTGCTATTCAGGTATTTCTATATTCTTTAATTACAATTTAACCCATTTAAATTGTTTCAAAAGACTTAGAAACAACTCTTAATGTCTGTCACTCATTTTGTTCTCCTTAAACATTGTTTTCTGATATTTTTTTTATTTATTCTTTCCTATGTCCTTTGCGCAATGGATTGTTATACACATTTGATTTGAACTTTTTTTTTTTTTCAGTTTTTGATCAAGTTTAAATTTTTCTGTATTGTATCCTTTTTAAAACGCTTGGTTTAAAAAGGGGGAGGGGGATGTAGTTTTCCCGCAATTTAAATTGTATATTGGCATCCTTATCAAATAAGGAAATATAATAGATCTTTTCAATAACAAATACTTTATCGAATACATTAGCAAAAGTAAAAATTAGATTAAACACTTAATTAATTAAATAAATAACACACCATTATATTTGTTGAAGAAAATACGTGATATAGCTGACCATTTTATCTAGATTCAAATGTAAGTTAAATTAAAGTAATTTTTTAACGGTGGTAATACAGAATTATAAAATAGGATATGATTTGAATTAATAAATTACAATTAAAGAATTAATCTTGCTTTCTGCAGATTAATTTCTACATTTGTTAAGATTAAAAGCAAAATCTTTAAGTCCTGTTTGAATGACTTTTTTTTTTTTTCCAATGACTTTTATTTTTCTGTATGATTTTATGTCCTAAAAACTTTTTATGATTATATGACTTTTATGATGCTGAATTTATGACTTTTTTTCCCTCTAAAAAAAACACACGCGAAATATCCGAACGAATTAATATAACATGAAACGGCGTAATGAGAGATTATAGTCCAACCACGGTTCGCGTGGAATGGTAAACATCCGGTTTAATGCCGGAAACGGGAGAATCGATTACTTGTTAGGGGTACTAGTCAGATAAATGCTACGCAAAGATGATTTGAAAGAAAAAGTATTATAGTTCAGTGTGGAATTTTTTTCATCTAATTTTTCTTTAAATATCATGTAATCGAAAATTTTAATGTTTAAAAAATTAAAATTCTTTTATTGTAATTAAAATCCCTCTTAAATAACATTCCCACCCCCTATAATGTCGTTTTTGAATTTGACCAACTTGGCAGTTTGCCAATTTTCTATCCAATCAGTGGTTGTACTTACTATATGACGTTTATCCTAAATTTATTTCAAAAAAATTAATAAATAAATTAACATTATTTATTTTCATAGTGAAGCTAACATCTGAGTAATGTTCGAATTATGATCCAAATATTGTTTAAGTCACTAAATGCACTAAAGTGTACTATGATAAGGTATTACTCTTTTATTTTATTTTTTTTATTTGATGGATTTAAATAAATTTTGCCTTGGATATAAGTTTTACAATAAAGTAGAAAAAGAAACTTCTTTTATAACTAAAAACTAAGGGGAATAGTATCTAAAACTAATTATAATCCCTTACGGTAACTGACGTGACTTTCAAATCACGATTTTCCTGAAAAAAATCGAATATTGTTTATTGTTTTATTTTAAAGATCACATATTTAGCTTTGGAAAACAGTTTTGACTTTGTTTCTAGACTCATTAGAAGTAGAGATACAGCTGTTTAATCACGAGATAATAGGATGCTGAATTCATGCATTAAAACGTTAAATTGAATTTCTGAGAAATTGCATTTTTGGCCATACCACCTTGTGATAGTAATCATAACTGTTATAATAACTTTCAGAATCTAATGAAACTTTAATAGTATGTTTTTATTGTTGTTAGGTAGGCATTGAACTAAAAGGTTTCAAATATATTAGAGGTGAGTTATTGGGCTCTTTGTTTGAAATATTATTATTATTATTTTTTGTAGTTTTACTTACATAAATGCTGATATATATCCTTTATGCATGCATTGAACCAAAAGAATGATGCTTTCGAAAAATAGAGCTGAGTTACAAACAATCGTGTTATTTAAAACAAAATTACAAAAAAAAAAAAAAAAAAAATGCAATTTTTTTTTTTTTTTTTTTTGTATTTTGGTTACACCACCTTTTGATTAGTCATAACTGTTAATAATTGAAAATTATTATAACAGTTATTATATCATAACTGTTATATTAATTTTCAGAATCTAATCGAACTTTAATAGATGTTTTTAAAGATGTTAGGTAGACATTGAACTAATAATACTTTTGTTTTATATTTGAGATGAGTTATTGACCTCTTTGTTAGAAATATTACTTTTTTGTAGTTTTTGTTTTAAATGACACGATTGTTTGTAACTCAGCTATACTTTTCTAAAACGTCATTCTTTTAATTCAATGCATGCATAAAGGATATATATATATATCAGCATTTATGCAAGTAAATGTGATATGTTTTACATATTGTTTTAGTTAGGAATGTTTACATGAAGGAAAAAAAAAATACATTTTTTGACAAATTTTGACAAAAATATTCATGGGTCTATTTTAAATTTTCATGTTTGTCAATGTTTTATAATCTATTTTAAAAATAGCATCAAAAATATTCACGTAAAACATTGTTTAAAAATATTGGCTTAAAGTTACTTTAATAATACTATTTTACATAACCTTGTTTTACATCTCTTTTAATAAGGAGTGTTTATATAAAGGAAAAAAAATACACTTTTTAAACAAGTTTGGAAAAAAAATATTCACGTGCCTATTTTTAATTTTCATGTTTGTCAATGTTTTATTATCTATTTTAAAAATAGCATCAAAAAAATTCACGTAAGCCATTGTTTAAAAATTTTGGCTTTAAAGTTACCTTAATAATACTATTTTACATACTCTTTTCATTAAGAGTGTTTGCATAAATAAAAAAAATACACTTTTTTTGACAAATTTGGAAAAAAAAATATTCATGGGTCTATTTTTAATTTTAATATTTGTCAATGTTTTTTACAATCTATTTTTAAAATAGCATCATAAAATTCAAGTAAAACATTGTTTAAAAATTTTGGCTTTAAGGTTACCTTAATAATACTATTTTACATACTCTTTTAATTAAGGGTGTGTTTGCATAAAGGACAAAAAATACACGTTTTTGACAAAAATATTCATGTGTCGATTTTTAACTTTCATGTTTGTCAATGTTTTATAAAACGTTTGTCAATGTTCTATTTTAAAAAAATTCACTTAAAACATTGTTTAAAAATTTTTCTCTTTAAAGTTACTTTAATAATACTATTTTAAATACTCTTTTAATTAGGAGAGTTTACATAATAGAAAAAAATACGCGTTTTTGACAAAAAATATTCATGTGTCGATTTTTAATTTTCATGTTTGTCAATGTAAAACATGACAAACATGATATATTGTGAACATGAAACATGAACATTGATGAACGTTTTATAAAACATGAAACAAACATTCATGTTTTATAAAATGTTCATCAATGTTCTATTTTAAAATATTCACGTAAAACATTGTTTAAAAATTTTGGCGTTAAGATTAATAAATACGGCTCCTTAATAATAGAAAAAAAAAAGTGCTAATATTAAATATCTTGATAAAGTGCAATCATGAAACACACAATTAATGTCCTATAAATGCACTTTTTGGGTTAACGGAATCGGGTTTCATGAAGTATAGACTTTTACATTGAGACTAGAATTGAGAATTGAGGGAGTATCCAAACTTGCGAGGGGGAAATATGGGTACACAGCCGAATATTAGTATCGCCGGCGCCAGAAAATAGTTTTCTTCTTTTACGGCTACCAATAGAGACCGGTGGTTTTGATTCCTTTATTTGAAAAGGGATCTTCCTTTTGGAAACCACCTCTTCCTAATTCTAAGTGCATAGATGCAATTATGAGTGAAGGGGGAACTTGGGTGGGAGCAGCTGCCTGTTGGGCATGACCTACAGGTAAGCCAACTGCTCGAATTTCAGACCGGTTTTTACTGCTGTCTCTCTCTCCAGAAAATGGGATCCGCTAAACAAAGCCGACTTCAATAGTCTTTTTTTTTTCTTCTTTTTAGCTTTTTCTTCGCATGAGCTCAGCAATGAAACGGTCGCCATCTGTCCGTCCAGCCTACATCATCGAGTCACGAGACTTAACAATTTTTAATGGATCTGTGAGTTCTTAAGGGAAAGGACATGCTTATCAAATTAGTAACCTATACGCCATTGAATTATTCATTTGAAAGATGTTTCAGACACAATATTGATTGCAAGGTCTGTAAAAAAGGCGTCAACGTAAAGTGGCTGAAAGGATCTGCATTCCCCTAGAATAAATATATAGACAGCCCCCTTTAACATGCAAGAAAATGGTTGTTTTTCTGAAGGAAGACAGAAATATATCAAACCATTGTTACTATAATATGAATGAAAGTATTTAAATACTTTTTTCAGAAATCAGAATTCATTCAATACATTTTAATTTATTAAAAACTAGTGTCATTCAAATTATTTATAATAATAAAGGACAACTTTACATTACTATAAATATTAATATTTTAATATTCTGTTGTTTACGATTTGTATTCATTCATTACTTTAACAATTTTGATGAAAATTTTATCGTATAAATTAAAAAAAAAAAATTGTTTACACATTATATTTATTGTTTACACATTTATTTTTTTAAACTATTTACATATTGTTACTCAAAAATTGTTTACTCATTGTGTATTGAAATTCAAAGACATTCTTTATTTTTGCTCAAAATAAATATTGAAACAATGTTTCATGATCCGATACGAAAGAATACACCAGTTAAACATAATCATGAATTGTTCCATTCCTTCCCGAAATATACACCACAAGATAATAATAAAAACAATAAATTGACAAGTAGAAAAGAAGGATTATAAGGAAATGTCCTATACAAATGCATTACTATCCAACATATTAAAGAATAGATTTAGGCAATCAGTGAATAAATAGAAGGTGCTCCATTCAAACTTAGTATACAGGTTGACAAAAAAAAAAAAAGAGGAGACATTTCCATTCTAGGGAATAATGTCATTTGTATTAGATTACTCACTTGATACCAATGTCTCGCATGCGGGTTCACTTACAGTTCAAGCATAAGCAACCGTTTGAGACACGACATGCTAATGGGCCAATGGAGCAGGGTGACTTAATTGTTGAAGATTCAGCTCATATTTGTATATATATTTTTAATTATTAACATGCAATTAATTATTATTTAACATATAAAAAATGAACAAAAATTAATAATTGAATAAAACATTTTTTTTTCTACAACAAGATTTCATTGAAATATATATTAGAATGCAATAATATGGTGTTTAAAAAATGTTGTAATATCATGCATGTCTTGATTTATTAAATATGTTCAGGACAAACATTTACCCCAAATCTTTTTCTTTTTTTTTTAATTTGGCAGAAATACTAAGAATGTTTTGAATTCTTTAATATTTAACTAAAAGAAAGTTTATAAAACTGGTCTTGAGAGAACTCAGACAACAAAATACAATTAATTTTTCAATTTAAATAAATTTATTATCGATTGACAATTTTATCAGAATATTTTAAAAAAATAAACAGTGAATGTATATTGAAATTATTAGGCATTCAGAGATTTTATAATAGGTAAGATATTGTATGACCTCTAACATGACAATATTCTACTTTTTTGTTGTTAGCTGCTCAGGAATAGCTGCAAAAACTACTATAAGTAGATGCACAAGAAAACAAATTACACAATAAATAATTGTTTTTAAAAATTGCCATAATGCATTACTAAATTTAGTTTCTCATATGGAAAACAATTCCTTCATGTTATTTTGAATATGAGTTAATTAGTATACGCTTCTTAACTTTGTTGTTCTCGTCAAGTGTTTAATGAGCTTTAGTTCTCGTCAAGTTAAACACTTGACGATTAAAAACTAAACCTTATTAATGAGGTTTGGTTCTCGTCAAGTGTTTAATAAGACTTAGTTTTTAATGAGATTTAGTTCTCGTCAAATGTTTAATAAGGTTTCGTTACGATGTTTAGTTCTCGTCAAATGTTTAATGAAGTTTTTAGTTTCATGACATCCCAGCACATCTTAGTCACTGAAATTTTACTTTCGTACAGCTGTAACTGTCTGCTTAAAAATGCATAACTGCAACAGAATATCCGAGACATAGCTAACATACAGTCATTCAAGAGGAGTTTTTTTTCATGTATGTGTGCCCTTTAAGGATGGCTTATGAAAAGAAAACGGATAATGCAGTTTGGGGACACTTTTTTTTTTTAATATTTAGAATTACAAAAGAAAAAAAAAAAATTACAAAGGTAGATGAACTCGAGATGTCAGGGTACCTTTGAATACTAAAAATCGAAATAGCGGTTTTCTATCTACAAATAAATCGTATAATTTCCTGCACAACAGACGAACGCTTTGTAGCATATATAAAATAAGTTTGAAGATTTCTTGCAATCTTATGATTTCATATCTACCAAATTTGTGGACTTTATTAACTTAAAAAACAATAAACAGTACCTAGATATCGTAAAGGTAAAATTAGTAAAACCTTTCATCTGCTAGGCTGAAACTAGACATCTTGATTTCTTTTTGACCATAAGTGCAGCTGTTCTTCGAAAGGGATTTACATAACAAAAAAAGAGATAAACATGTTTAATTCGGAAAGTACTTTAGTAATTAGAAAAAGAAATTATACATTTCGCTTGATATAAGTAATATATTATTGAGTTGGGTAGTACTTTTCTATTGATTTGAAATTTTTATGGAAAGAATTATTCAGCTATTAATTGGTAAAATGTTTTTTGGAAAATAATATATCATACCATTCAAAACAATGTGTGAATTAAATTTATTGCGTCTAATGATTTCTAATGCAGTTTTCTGCGTCTAATGTAGAAAAATAAGGCATATTATCAGGCATCCTAAATGCAGCTCTGTGAAGAAAGTATGCAATAGCTTTGAAATTCGCACAATTTATCAATCATAGAAAGATATGAACAAAATACTTGAATTTACGTTACATTCAGCTTAAAGTCTTCAGTAATTAAAATAAAAACCAATAGAAACTGCGTCTTAAAATTGAGTGGGGAAAAAATCCTTCATATTTGACTCAAATACTATTAAACTCTGTCTTTTTACCTTTTTTTTCCCAGACAAGCAGATAATTAATTTTGTGTGCAATGAAATAATCCTTTGGTAAATCAGGTTTTTTTTTATTTTATTTTAATTTTTATATTTGAGTTGTTTTATTGTTTCAATAAGTTATTAAAAATGAAATTTTAAAACGGAAACTAAATTATTACAATTACTTTGAATCTTGCTGCACTCTTAAGCAATTACACTTATGGTAAAAGTAAAGAGGTTATGGTAAAGTAAGGTTCTGTTAAGGTAAGTTATTTGCAAAGTGGAGAAATATTTTTATAATTCATTCCAAATCGGTCAAATCAAACAACTGTCCTAAAACTCTTAGCCTTAATTTGATATCTTTAAGGTATTAATAATCTCTTAATTATTAAGGTATTAATAATATCTTAATTATTAAGGCATTAATAATATCTTAATTATTATGCTATTAAATAATGAAATTCTTGTTTTAAATGGCGGTGTCTTAATCTGAAAACCAAAAACAGGCTCGTTTAAATGGGCACAGCATACTCTGCTCATTACATTAAGATAAATGCCTGGATAACTCATCTGGATTTCGTATAAGGAACAGCTCTCTCAACTGACCCAATGCACTCAAACTCAAAGACCTCTATTCGCAAGGAAATTGGCAAGGCAAGCCACTTGGTTCTTCTCTAATTTACTTTGACTGAGGCATTTTTGTAAAAGCCGCGACATACTTCTCGCAAAAACCACATACTCCTGCCAAAGTTTCATTTTCGCCCAACTTGTAACACTTTCAGTGAGCATGACCACTGGTTCTGGAAGGTTACTAATTTCACTTTCATGAATTTCACGTTGTTTCGTAAACTTATTGTCAAAAGAAGTGGATCATTTTTTTTTAAGAAAACTGTTTAACTTTTTAAATAAATGGATTTAAGAGAAGCTGAGCATGTTTGTTTTTTTTTTTGATTTTGGGAATTTTAGGACATTTACATAGATCAAAATATGATACCCTTTGAAAAGTTGTTCATAGTACCTAGAAATTTTTTAAATTTTATCAGCAATATTTATTTAATGTAGACAATTTTTGTCAGTTCTTAAAAATAAACTGGAATTTTTAAACTTTATCAGCAATATTTATTTAATGTAGACAATTTTTTTTCTGTTCTTGAACGCAAACTTGCAGTATTCTAAAATCAAAGTTAAAGAAGAATGTCTAAATTCAGCTATTTTAATTTATTTTAATAAAATTTTAATATAATTAGTTAAAATATTATTAAAACAAATTCAATGATTAGATATATTATTTTAAGGTAGTATTTTAAATTATTATTCATTAATAACTTTGTTGTAAAAAAGATATTTACCAATTCTAAACCTAATTAAAACCTTTACAAAAGTGGTTTAGGTACAGATGTTGACATCAATAATTTAATTCTTGCGATTATATTCAAGGCATTAAGAACTAAGCGAAAAGTATTTTTAATCTAAAAAAGTGTGATTAATATTACTCAATTTATAATTTTTCAAAAGGAAATTCAAACTTCTGAAAAAAAAAAAAAACTGTACATGCATAATTTGATAATTTCTCAATACATTTTTTGTAGAATTCTAAGATGCTTAAACTCTAGACATTAAAATTAGGAAAAATCAAAGTAAATTAAACCTAATTATAAAGAATAAAATTTCTTAACAACTGCTGAACTGCTTTATAATTTAAATTCACAAAAAATTTATTTGTAAAAAAAAAGTTCTGGTCATCGTTCTTAAAGATGGAATATATATATATATATATATCAAAAAGATGGAATATGATGAATATACTTATGATGGATATATATATATTCCATCTTTAAAAACGATGACCAGAACTTTTTACAAATACATTTTTTGTGAATTTGAATTATAAAGCAGTTCAACAGTCAGATGGAATATGATGAGTGCAGAGTATTTTAAAATTAAAATTTTATTCAAATTAGTTGCCATTGTTTCTATCTATAATATATAGTGCTATATATTATAGATTTAGTCTGTAATATATATATATATATATATATTATATAAGTGTAAAAGTAAATCAAAAATAATAGATTAAAACCTAGATATTATTATATGCACTGAATTGGGAAAAGTATGAATTTTATTATTTGCTTCTTGTTATAGAGTTATTTTTACTTTTAATTCTGATTATGATAATAAAATACTCCAAATGTATTACATAAATGAAATTCATTTAACTTATTCTATTATTAAATAAAAATTTTAACTGATAATAGATATTTTTATGGTTGGCTGCTTTTTAAAACTCAACAGCCCTTAATAATTTTCTTTTATATTTCGCAAAGACAAGACGATCGAATAAACTTTCTGATGAATGTGCTGCACATGTATAAATAGCAAGAAAGGCTTGCATGTGTTAAACGTGTCTGAAATAATGATTCTGGGCTACTGCAGCACTTGGATTGTTACAATGCTTCAGAGGCTGAACTAAATTAGAAGCTTCAGTGGAAGTTGGAACAGACACGAAAAAAGGGCAGGGAAGTAGTTGCTGATGAAGTTTTTCACGGTTACTTCCGGGCGGTTTCGAGGTCCAGGTGCAATTTGATAATAGCTTTTAAAATGAAAGTGGCACAAGAGTGGTAAACAGGTTGAATATTGCGTGCAGAAATTCTAGTTCTGTTTACGGTCAGGCATGAGCGCTCATGTTGAGCCATCAACCGTTGTTGCAACTACATTGAGTCTAACACACATATTACTTGTTTTCGAGTATTTTATAAAAGGAAGCAACTAACCCAACGTTTGATGTCGAGAATAATTAAAGTTCATGATAATGGATCCTCACGTTAAAGATGTCTTTAGGTACATTGTATATTGTATAGTATAAGATAGCCGTTTTTGTCAAAGACAGGAAAAGCCAGAATCAGCCTTTTAATATGACAAATCCCTTGATAAGATATCTTCAGTTATCGTCACATTAAATTTGTTGTTTTTATAATTTCCTGCACTCTTTCTTTAGTAACTTATCAACGTTAAAATATATAATATATTTTTAGTAATTTTTAGAATAGTTTCAATGCTTTATAATTCTTTCAGATTTCCAATATTTTAATTGTTATTGGCTGACACAAATTTTTTGGTCTGATGTTATAATAATTTTGGTCCACTGGTCCTATCAATTATTATTTTGGAAATTGACATAGAGATCAATAAATTTCATACACATCCTTGTGGCTTTCTTTACTGTGAAATAAAATCTCACAGTTATTATTTGTGTTATGG
Source organism: Caerostris extrusa (assembly GCA_021605095.1). Lineage (NCBI taxonomy): Eukaryota > Metazoa > Arthropoda > Arachnida > Araneae > Araneidae > Caerostris > Caerostris extrusa. The sequence goes on from BPLR01001877.1 coordinate 40,332, forward strand.
AGAGACCTACTTTTTTAAATCCATACACAAGTTATAACTCTTTCATATATCCAACAATTTGGCTGACACAAATAATTTTGGGTTAATGTTTTAATATTTTTGGATCACTGATTCATTTGGTCCTATGAACTTTCATTTTGGAGATTGGCATAGAAATCTATGAATTAAACAATTAGTTAATCAATGTGGGCCTTTTAAGAAGAAATAAAATCCACAATTATTAATTGTGTTTTTAAGAGATCTGATTTTTAAATGCATACAATCACAAAAAATAACAACAGCATCAATATTTTAGTTTTAATTTTTTTTTTTATTTACAGTACTTGTGAAACTGCAGTTTAATATAGAAAATCAGTTTCTTACTGATATCTAGGAATAACTTTTTTTTTAATTCAAGAAAATATCTTTGACAGAGGTTATTTTTCAGTTCAAATATTTTTTATCGTTATTTAGTCAAATTACTAAATGACTATTTAGTAATTTGGATTTCTTATTTTAATTTAAATGACTATTTAGTAATTTGAATTTCTTATTAGAATGGGAATGAATATTTAGTAATTTGAATTTCTTATGAGAATGTGAATGACTATTTAGTAATTTGAATTTCTTATTTTAATTTAAATGACAGTTTATTAATTTGAATTTCTTATTAGAATGTGAATGAATATTTAGTAATTTGAATTTCTTATGAGAATGGAAATGACCATTTAGTAATTTGAATTTAAGGACTATTTAGTAATTTGAATTTCTTATTTGAATTTAAATGACTATTTAGTAATTTGAACTTCTTATTTTAATTTAAATGACTATTTAGTAATTTGGATTTCTTATTTTAATTTAAATGATTGTTTAGTAATTTGAATTTCTTATTAGAATGTGAATGAATATTTAGTAATTTGAATTTCTTATGAGAATGTGAATGACTATTTAGTAATTTGAATTTAAGGACTATTTAGTAATTTGAATTTCTTATTTTAATTTAAATGACTGTTTAGTAATTTGAATTTCTTATTAGAATGTGAATGAATATTTAGTAATTTGAATTTCTTATTAGAATGTGAATGAATATTTAGTAATTTGAATTTCTTATGAGAATGTGAATGAATATTTAGTAATTTGAATTTCTTATTAGAATGTGAATGAATATTTAGTAATTTGAATTTCTTATGAGAATGTGAATGAATATTTAGTAATTTAAATTTCTTATTAGAATGTGAATGAATATTTAGTAATTTGAATTTCTTATTTTATGAGAATGTGAATGAATATTTAGTAATTTAAATTTCTTATTAGAATGTGAATGAATATTTAGTAATTTGAATTTCTTATTTTAATTTAAAATGACTATTTAGTAATTTAGATTTCTTATTTTAATTTAAATGATTGTTTAGTAATTTGAATTTCTTATTAGAATGTGAATGAATATTTAGTAATTTGAATTTCTTATGAGAATGTGAATGAATATTTAGTAATTTGAATTTCTTATTAGAATGTGAATGAATATTTAGTAATTTGAATTTCTTATGAAAATGTGAATGAATATTTAGTAATTTGAATTTCTTATAAGATTGTGAATGACTATTTAGTAATTTGGATTTCTTATTTGAATTTAAATGACTATTTAATAATTTGAATTTCTTATTTGAATTTAAATGATTATTTATTAATTTGAATTCAAATGACTATTTAGTAATTTGAATTTTTTATTTGAATTTAAATGTCTATTTAGAATTGTAAATTTTAAGGTAAAATTATGAATGTAAAGTAGAATGAAATAATATAATTAAAATCAACTGCTCATAAGTGTATTTATTATTTTGAAATAAAATTCTGTTTTTGAAGAATGAGTACGATTACTAAAACCAGTTACTTTTATTATACATCACTAACCACATTTCCACCTACTCTTTTATAAGGAATATCTTAGAGGCTATCTTAATTGTAACTTTAAAATGAAGGGAAATTTATTGCGGGAGTTTATTTAAAGGTTACTCGCTGCAATCAAAGAATCTCTTTGAGTTTTTGATAGCAAGGCAAACTATTCAGAAGTGACGAGAGATCTTCTTTTTAGCGCTGATTCACGACTCAGATAAGTTCTGTTGTTGACTCGAAAAAGATTCCATCAGCACATATATTACAGCAATCGGAAACTTGTCTGCTTTAGTGCTGGGTTTTTTTACGAGTTTTAAACTGCTGTTTTTAACCGAGTTTTAAAAACCTTTGTCCATAAGGTTTTTTTTTTCGAATATGGAGAAAGACATAGATTTTTCTCACACTGTATTCATGTATGCATTTATTTTGCGATCTTTTCTTCTCAAATATTACTTGTGATTGAAAAGTGCACTTCTTAAATGGTTGTAAAGCATTAAAATTCGAAGGGACATAAGGGGATCATTTAATTAACTTATTTGTAAAATTAACTTTAAAAATTAATTTTTTTCTAAGCATATTTTCTAAGAATAAAAGTTTTATAAAAATAAAATACATACTTTATAACATAATAACATAATACAGGGAATACATAGAAATGTTTAATTATATATATATATATATATATATATATATATATATATATATATATATATAGAGAGAGAGAGAGAGAGAGAGAGAGAGAGAGAGGGGGAATAGATCATGGATCATAGAATGCATATCAGATTAATGTAAACAGATTTTATAAGAAAAAACACATATTTTACAATAGAATACATAATTCATACTCGTAGAATAAATAATACATGTATAATACATGGAATATACCGTAATTTTTAATTCATATATATATATAATAAAATATACACTCAAGAGCCGAAACATTATGACCACCTGTCAATAACGAGTTGGCCCACCTTTGGCGCACAACACATCTTCAACCCGCCTTGGCATGGATTAATACCACCACTTAATACCAGTTAAATACCACTTCCACCTGATCACGTGTCTTACACGTCATCCAGGCGAGTTCATTGCAAAATGTAGGGGCGGTCATAATGTTTTGGCTCTTGAGTGTATATACATAGAACAGATCACACAATATACGTTTCATAAGAATAAATGTTTTATAGGAAAAAAAAAAAAAATAATTTTACAATATAATACATAATTCATACGCATAGAATACCTACTACATATATAATACATGGAATATACAATAATTTTTAATACATATATAAAATAAAATATATATACATGTAATGTAAACCTATTTTATAAAAACAAATGTAATGTAAACCTATTTTGTAAGAATAAATGTAATGTAAATCTATTTTATAATAATAAATGTTTATAAACAGATAAATGTTGCTAATTTGTTTCCTTTTAAATCTTACTTGAGACTGAAAAGTAGACTTCTTGAATGAATGTAAAAGCAACAAAATAAGAGGGGCACTCGTGGCTTATATATCTAAAACATATTTTATAAAAATAAATGCCAACATATAATATTAATACATAGAAAGAATCATTTAATTGCTTTGGTTTTCTAATGTTCCGCAATTTGACCTGAAAACGTCAAATGCATAGCAGATTCAGCCTTACCCAGGGAACAACCAGGAGGATACTCAGCATCCAATTCTCCCACAACAATTTTGAACGAATGCGGGAAAGGGTCTCACTCTCCTTCCTTCCTCTGTACAAGCCTAACAGAATGCCATTCTGGCTTACGAACTATCATGCTCATCCCTGACGTAGACACAGCTTTCTGAGTACAGAACCAGGTTCCCATAGTTCAGAAAACCAATATACTCTATCAGGCCACTCCATCCATAATCCTTTGGTTCCACAAGCTTCAGGTCCGAATCCTGGCGGTGGTATGGATGTTTGTTAGGGGTTCGGAATCCACGTTAAACCGGAATCCACGTCCCTGTCTAATTAGCCTAAAGTGTGCACAAAATGACCGTAGAGCGACAAATCAAACCATTCATAATGTTTTAATTTTTATGATTTAATTATGAAAGGTATACTTGTAGTTTTTTTAAAGCACACCAATCATACCCCCAACATTTTCAATATTTGATAAGATTTCAAGATCTCTAATATAATATCCATCTCTTGCATTTAACCTTTTATAAATGTAAGTTCAATAATTTAATGTTATGAAATAAAGCACTAAAACATTCGCTTGTAGCGTATCGCACCAGGTTTTCTCCCTTTCAGAAACATACCATGCTCCGCCAGGCCGCTCCTTCCACACTCTTTTTTTTTTTTTTTAATGATTAAATTAAGAAAAGTTCGCTTGCAGTATTTTTTTTTTTTAATTCTCCTCTCACACCTCCAATATTTTAAATGTTAAGTAAGGTTTCACATTCTCTGAAGTAATTTCCTTCCATTTCATTTGAATATTTTTGTCCAATCCGCTCCTTTAAATTTTATGTGTTTTAATTATGAAAGGTTTACTTGCAGTTTTGTAAAGATACTCCACTGAAGACCCAACATTTTTAATATTGATAAGGTTTCACATTCTCTGAAATAATATTCTTCCATTTCATTTGAATATTGTTGTCCAATTCGCTACTTTAAATTTTATATTTTAATTAAGAAAGGTTTACTTGCAGTTTTTTTAAAGGTACTCCATTGAAGACCCAATATTTTTAATTTAGATAAGGTTTCACATTCTCTGAAATAATATCATTCTATTGCATTTGATTATTTTATAAATAAAGAATAAGAAAAATAATTTTATGAGACAAAACTCAAAAATATTCGCTTGTCGAACTGGTCTCCTCTATTTCGGAAACTCATTATCGCCACCAGACTGTTCATAATCAATTCATATCTGCGATTTTATTATGAAAGATTTGCTTGTATTTTTAATTATTTAAATGAAACACGAATTAATGATTAATTTGTATTGTGATACCTTACTGAGGAAATTGATAGTCCTAAACGATCTATATTATTTTTTACAAATAAAGGTAATTTCGTATAAAACGAATTCTTATAGCATTGTTGAGCTCTATGACATAGCATAGCATTCTTATAGCTCTATGACACAATTTTACTACAAATATTGAAATTAGGGAATGAAGAACAAGCAAAAAGCTTTTAAGCTAATGTCATCTGATTCGATATTTTTCATTGGGCGTTGTATGTCATATGAGGGCTTGATCGCCGAGTAACTAGCGCTATGGCGCTCGGTGCCACAGGTTTGTGGTGGTTCAGAGTCCACATTAAACCACAGGTCCCGATCTAATATGACTGCTTAGCTTTGGGATATCCCGTGTAAAAAGAAAAACATCTCGTAATCTGCCAGTAGGCAGATAGCTTTGGCCCATCATGGGGTTGTTCCGCCAATGACGATGATGATGATGCCATATGAAATTTTCCTTCAGATTTTTAGAATTTATGAATATTTTCAATACATTTTACCCATATGGTAATAAATACATTTAAAAGTTTTCGTCGTTTTCATCTTTTACTGTATTCTTACCCGACTCGTGGCTCAGTGGTAACGTGCGCCGTTGATGAGCATTAGGGAGGTTCAATCAGCGTGTTGCTTTATTGTTGACATTGGTTCAAAACACGAAACTCGATGATGTTTGTGACATTCAGCCTCTTGCCTCGTTAGTCGGCCTACCTGCTGGGAGTTTTCCGGGTTTTCTGCCATACATTAAGAAGTTCCCTTAATAGTCCTTCCGAAAGGCACTGCCCTCCTTCTTAAGCGACACGGAGCTAAGTCAGAATTTTACCTACGGGTGCTCCATCAAAACAGAAGCTGCCTTTTTCCCTCCATCCATAAGTAGACTACTCATAGAAGGTTCATCCCGCACTACAGGACACTGAGGATTAGACACAACACACACTGTATACTTAAACGAACTAAAAAAAAAAAAAAAAATCGAATATACATTGATAAAAAAATTTTTTAAAGAAATATTTTCGGGAATTCATTTGTAGTCACGAAGAATATCTGCAAGGAATAAAAATGTAACTTTTTAAAGACATTTTAACTCACTAAACCTAAAAATTTGGTTTTTAGATCTTCTTAAAGTTTGAATGGTGATCAGCATGAATAATCAAGAAAATATTATTTTGTTCAACTGAGTGATAATTTTTGATTATTTGTAGTTTAAACTTATTAAGTTATTCCTTTTTTTTTAAGAATTAAATTTTGATATATGCCGAAGTCAATGTTTGAAATAATAGCAAGTTCTTTGTAAATACATGGTGATAACTAAGTAAATATATCAATAAATAATTATAAAAAGTTATAACCAAAAAATATGGATAACAATTAAAATAAATTACTCAATTTGAACCAAACAAACAAAAATCCAGATTTTCCATTTGAATAGGTTGACAGAATTATAAATGGCCCTATTAAATTTTGATATATGTCGAAGTCAATGTTTCAAATAATAGCAAGTTCTTTGGTTACATGGTGATAACTAAGTAAATATATCAATAAATAATTATAAAGTTATAACTACAAAAGATAAATAATAATAAAGTTATAACTACAAAATTGGATAATTTTAGGCTAAATTACTCAATTTGAAACAAAAAAAAAAAAATCCAGATTTTTGCATTTGAACAGCCTTGCAGAATTCTAAATGGCCTATTAAATTTTGATATATGTCAAAGTCAATGTTTGTCAATGCCAATCAAGTCAAGTCAAATAATGGCAAGTTCTTTATAAATACGTAGTAATCAATAAGTAAATATATCAATAAATAAAGCTATAACTACAAAAGATGGATAATATTTAGACTAAATTACTCAATTTGAAATAAAAAAATCCAGATTTTCCATTTGAATAGGTTTACAGAACTCTAAATGGCCTATTAAAATTTGATATATGTCGAAGTCAATGTTTCAAATAATGACAAGTTCTTTGTAAATACGTGGTAATAAATAAGTAAATATATCAATAAATAATTATAAAGTTATAATCACAAAAGATGGATAATAATTAAAATAAATAAATTGGTCAATTTGAAAAAAAAATCTAGCTCTTCCATTTGAATAAGTTTACAGAATTCTAAACGGCCTATTAAATTTTGATATATGTCGAAGTCAACGTTTCAAATAATGATAAGTTCTTTGTAAATATGTGGTAATAAATAAGTAAATATATCAATAAATAATTAGAAAGTTGTAACTACAACAGATGGATAATTTTTAGACTAAATTACTCAGTTTGAAACAAACAAAAAAAAATCTAGATTTTCAATTTGAATGGGTTTACAGAACTCTAAATGGCCTAATAAATTTTGATACATGTCGAAATCAATGTTTCAAATAATGACATGTTTTTTGTAAATACGTGGTGATAAATAAGTAAATATATAAATAAATAATTATAAAGTTTTAACCACAAAACATGGATAATTTTTAAATTAAATTACTCTGGAAAAAAAAATCCGGATTTCGAATTTGAACAGTCTTGTAGAATTCTAAATGGCCTATCAAATTTTGATATATGTCGAAGTCAATGTTTGTCAATATCAATCAAGTCAAGTCAAATAATGACAAGTTCTTTGTAAATATGTGGTAATCAATAAGCAAATATATCAATAAATAAAGTTATAACTACAAAAGATGGATAATTTTTAGACTACATTATTTAATTAGAAACAAACAAAAAAATTACAGATTTTTCATTTGAATAGGTTTACAGAACTCTAAATGGCCTAATAAATTTTTCTAAGTGAATGAATAAAAGGATTCTGAAGCTCCTCTCAAAGTATTTAATCCTTTTCCACACTGGCGCGTGCACTGGAGTTATTCCTTTGTGCCGATTTGACTGTGGAAAGAAGAAAAAGCTAATTAAAAAACTCAGACGAAAGCAAACTTGTTGACCACTTTCGGTCTCGTTAAGTTTTGCAATTCAAAACCGGAATCTGCCTTACTCGATCTTTCTTAATTCTTTGCATCCTTGACCTAGAGAAAAGAAACGTCAGGGAAAAAATGCAAAATGACTTGCGGTAGGATTTTTTCAAATTTTTATTTTCATGCTCGTATCCTTTTGAAGTGCTGATGCCGTTAGTTTAGTCATTAGTTAGATTTGAAACGCGTTGCAGTGCGATCTCCAACGCAACGGTCTGCTTTCAAGATGGAGGGCGATGGCAGTGGGATGGAACCGGACATCCACAAAGGTAAAAGTTTGATTTCTAACAGCACATTTTTTAAAGGAAAATTTTTATTAAGGTTTTCTGCATTTATAGTCATTTACAGGAAATGACTATAATTGGTTAGTTTCTATCTGTGCAATTGTTAACTTCCCGTTTTCGGTTTTGAAGATTTTGGATTTTCTTGTTGAAACGTATTTTACAACAAAAATATTGCTTTTTCGAGTCCTTTGGTTATTCTTTATCTAATCTCAATTTATTTATATATTATTTTTTTAATTAATAAAGCAATATTTACAGTGATGCATTGGTATAAAATTTATATTTACAGATATTAGTGTCTGTAAACAGGGCCAACTAATTTATGGAATGGTGAATGTAATGTACACATCAGCTAATAGTTTCCAGTATATCATTTAGCTAATAGTTGCCATAATATCGTTTAGCTAATAGTTGCCGTAATATCATTTAGGTAATTGTTGCCAAGCGATTTCAAGGATACCTTTGGTATGAAAACTTGAATAAAAATGGCCGTTTTTCGAATTTGGGAATTTTGTCAATAGAATTGCTTTTCTTGCAATAAAAATCAAGGCAATTATTTCTGACAAAATAAATTCTCGCAGTCTTTTAAATGATTAATTAAAATTTAGAGTCATCAGCAGGCTTGAAGAGGGCCAGTTCTAAAAAGTAAGATCGTTGGATAGGTAGGAGTCTCTAGAACAGTGGCTGCCAAAATGTTCGAAATAACATTGTTTCTGGTTAGTAAAAAAACTACCATTATAAGAATAATATTTAATTTGGTTAACTTGGATTTTCTCAATCCTGAAGGTGAAGCAATATCTTTAAAAAAAACTATAGAGGCCAATAAAATAGAACAAAATCTTGTATTCGCCAATATACAGGAGGATTTTATTATTCATAACTAAATTATTTAAATTAAATTATTTTAAATGTTATTTATTCCTTCAACCAAATATGCAATAAGAAGAATATCAAAAACAAAAAGTATCCCTTTGAGATTACGCCCACATATATGATCACATCGTAATATACAATAAATATTGTACAAATAAATAAATAATCCTAAAACTCACATGCGAGTATTTTTATCTAATCCAAATTTTGAACGGAGCAAAAGTCAAAGAATTCTAGAAAGTTGAGCGGATGCTAAGGCACAAATTTCAACATCCATTATTATCACCAGGAAACCTAACCAACCTCGCCCAAGAGACGCAAAGATCGGTATGGGGCAGTAAAAGCAAAACATTCCAAGGAGATGCTGCAATAGAGCTGTCTCGGGAGTTAGTTGTTACGTCTGGAACAATAATTTCATAGCAAATTGTATACAATATCACCACACCACATCACCTTTAAGTTAAGATACCCTTCAGCAGTCTGGGAAGGGATATGGGTGAAGATGTGCCACCCCCATTTTGAACAACAAAGGTTGAAAGGTGGCACTACCCTTCAACCTTTGCATGCCCATCCCTGATGTTGACGAATCCGTTTTGATATTGCTTGTCGAGTTTCGTACAAAATACCTTTGGATTCGCGACCCAACATGCTACCCACCAGACCACTCTGATCAAGCAAGTTGTATTCAAATGCTTATCTAATAAAACCTTTTGCATTCGACACCCAGTTCCTTAACAAAACGTAGAAAATCTTTTGGGGAGCCAAATAAATTTCCCTCGGGGAAAACACTGCAAATATCGTGGCCTCTTTTTATGAATTGAGGTGCAAGGGATTTTCGACCAATCTTCATCTGGAGACAGCCTGGAACTCTCTATCATCCTTCCAACATAAGGGAATTTGACGATTTTGATGGAAGTGAAATCCTTGTGTGAGGAGGTTTAATATTGGACAGATGCACATCTTCGATGAGGGCCCTGCTACCGCATAGATTCTTTTTGCATATCTGAAACCTTTCCAAAGGGGGAAACCTTTTTAATGAAAATAATGTGAAGTAACACAGTGTGGGAGATTTTCTGGAGAAAGAGGGTATCGCAAAATGTTGTATTCAGTGAAGTCCCTGGTTTTAAATCTTATAAACCATATTTCGAATATTTTAGGAAGAGCCGTTACATGACGTTAACCTTGTGTCAAGACCCTCCTGACATTAAAGAAAATTGACTTTTAGAAAATTTTCTAAAAGCCAATTTATTGTAATAGGCTATGATCATCAACAACATCAATTATAGTACGAGTGCCTATTTCGTGGATTATATAGTTGTGCGGAGTAGCTACACTCCTTTTCAACCAATAAAAAGTGTATAATCTATTTTGAAAGAGAGATGTATCATGTTTTGATGATGTTTCATGAAAAATATTAGCATTGCCGAGCATATACAAAAACTAGGACCTGTAACTCCATCTAGAAACCATGTTAAAGAGATGGTCATTGTGTTTCCTCTTGGTTTATTTGACTAAAAGTGGGGAATAGTCACGAATAAAAAAAATAATGCATATCTGAATTTAATCTCTGAAGAATAGTAACATAACATGATTGCAGATTTTCATACCACAAAATTTCTATTCTATTACATAAAACCAACCACTGTCATGCGAATATGAAAAATCACAAGTTTAAGAACAAAGGATGGTTCGAGATACAATTACAGGCTCGCAATGACCTCAACACACCAATGTTTAAGAAGATATACATCTGATGCTCATGACACAAGAAACTTGGTATGTGGCTCCGCAACAAGTTTTTACTTCCTAGAATTACCATCGTCTTCAGAATAACGAACTAGTTGCAGTTCATTGATGTGCTTACTTACAGTTGTGCGTTGAATAACTATCATGGGAAGAAATGATGTATAAATGGTGTAACATAATCTTTTCGAGTGAATTCTGCTTCTGCATATAACATCATGATGGAAGTGTACGTTTTAATCTAGTATTATGCATCTCATACAGACCCCTCTTATAGAGTCTTGTTATGGCTAAAGAATGGATACGAGTACAGTTCGTGTCTGATACATATATCATGTATTTCATTCTGATAAATTAGAGTTGCCTTATATTATATATGTTATGTATTAATATCTGTGGTTATCCTTTATGTTCGGGATTATTCTGGAGCCCTCTATCAACTCGGCAATGAGCAATAAGCTGAGTTTCTTTCTTCGAGACGCAATATCTTCTAGTTCTGTTTGGAACAGATTTTTTACTAATTGATCTTTACTGATTGAACAGATTGACAAGAAAACCAATACTTACCATAGATTGCAACAAGTAGAAATTGCCTAAGCTGCAATAAGTACCATCCGGAGTTTTATTCACTCTCTACTATTTCGTACAGCACAGGTTATCGGTGCGTCAACAGGTACTGATAATAACCGTTTTATGTCTATCAATTTAACTTACAGTAATTTCATCTTTGTATTATAAAGTCCATGTAAAATAGATATAGCTGAGTAATCTTTTATCCCTGTTGATGTTGCAATTTCAATAACTTAGATGTAGACTTAAAATACATTGTATTTACACGTGGTTTAAACCTTTCCAACCATGAATTTGTTAATTTTTATACAAGAATAATAATTCTCCGTTTAACTTCAAAAGTTGATTTTCTAGTTTACGCTTTCAACTCCTTATTTTCTTTCTGTGTCATGTTTTGCGCAATTAAATTTATTTCAAAATACAAAGGAAATCTCATATTGCGATTGAGTAATATGAATCTTAACAAATGTTTCTATCTTTATGGATGTTATTTTTTTATAATAATCAAGGAAATATTGATTAATTAATTCTCAACAGCTAAATATTAACAATAGCAGTAAGAATCTGCCATTCACATTAATATAGCAGTATTAGTTATAATTTTGATATCAGACTTCCAAAATGTATTCCTTCTTTACAAAAGCAATATCGACACACTTTAGTTAGTTTAATAGTTAATTTAAATCAATTATTTGACACTGAAATCAATAGCATCCCTTCGAAAAAAAATACTGTACAGGAGCAACAAGATAGATATCGTCAATGTGTGGAATAAGGAGAGAAACGAGTTAAAAAAAATTATCCTCAAAACAAATTTTCCAAATTTAGAAATATATAACTTCCATCTAAAACTCTATAATAATCGAACTTTTCTTGAACTAAATTCTACTTGGTACAAATGATCCGCCAAACACACTTACTGCTGTGCCCAAAAAGTAAAACCAATTTTTTTTTATTACGATTTAAATCATTATCACGGTGTCCCCGGAGTGGTCTTTTGAGTTTAGGGAATAGCCAGAAGTCGCACGGTGTGAAAACAGTGGTTGTGAGCGATATGGGTTTCATTTTTGGCGAAAACGTCACGAAGAGGCGTGTGAGCTGGCGCATTCTGTGTTTTCGGCACCAATCGAGATTTGATGCGTTTGAGGCCCAAAATATAATTCACTAAACCTTTTGAAATCCCAACATCATCAGCAAGGTCTCTAATTGTAAATGCAAGCACCAAATCTTTAATTTTTGTACGTCAGCTTCGTCAATTGAGGTGGATGGCCGACCAGAGGGCTCTTCGTCTTCAGCGCGTTCTCTGCCTTTTTTGAACTGTTTATACCACTTCTAAACATTTCTTTCCGATATAGGAATGCTCACTGAATGCCTTCTGCAACATTCTATACGTTTCCGCAAACGAAACTGACTGCAAGTTCTTTGCTCAACTAATTCAGACATTTCAAAAATCGCCGGAATCAGTTTTAGTGTTAGACAAAGTCAAGCGTAACTCAAATACTAATGAGTATTTTGACGTCAAATTTCACACAGATGCCAAGGACAATGCCAGCAACCTAAAAAGAAGAAGAAAAATTGAAATTTCATAAGACCCGGGAATTTTACTCCTCGTGCATGCAAAGAATAAGCTAGATGGAAAGTTGGACTGATGTATTCAATACGAATAATTAAGTTAATGGAATTATTTACAAATGCATTTGAAATGCTAATTATATTCCTAATGAGAACGAGATTTTTTTTTCTAATGCAGCTGGCAAACACTTAAACAGCTTGATCTTGGATGCCTTAAGGCAAGCGCTGCACAGACGTTACTCACTTTGCATTACCCAGTTGGCTCGTGTAACTTGAAGATAAGCCACGGACGCGGAGTAACAATGCCCCCGCAGAGCTCTACGATCCCATTAGACCAGGACCTACTGTTTAAAGTGCACTCCGAACCACTGCAAAGATCCATGGCACCGCAGGATTCGAACCCGAAACCTGTGGTACAGAGCGCTGGCCACTCGGCCAGAACGAGATTATAAAAACACAGAAAGATTGAATTGATCTTATTAACTGCAATTTTCACTGATCAGTTTTACTATTAATGAATGAAAGAAGATAGCACTTAGGAAAACCCACGATTAAAGAACAATAGGGATCCTTGGATGGAAAAAATGTGACAGAGGAATTAATCCAAAATTAAAATATAACTGAATCCGTAATTCATAAGGTGACATATTCAATGTTAAACTAAATTGGAAACAAATGAGGAATTAAAGGAATTTTACTGAAAGTAAGAGATATGTGTAGCTAAGATTTCAGAGTACCAATCATTAAAAAACCTGTCTTTTGGCATCCTTAAAAAAACTATAATAAATAAAGCAAGTCAATTTTTTAAATCCTTTTAAACTTTAAAAAGATTTTACTTTAATTTTTAAGACCTTTTAAAAGTTTAAATAGAATTATACCGAGATTATTTAGTTTTAATCTATGATAATTATTTATTAATGACAAAGTTAAACAAAATGTAAATTTAAATATTAATAATAATACATGAGAGAAATGTAGTATATGAGAAATAGAGACATTTTTAAAAAGTACAATAATTCATCAATGAATCGTTGCGAAATATTATTTTTAATAAAATAAGAATATGCTATAGCTTAATAAAACCTGCATCAAATAGGCATACTAATTTATTATTACTTTTTTTTTTTAATTTTTGGCTAAACATTGATCCGAAATCTTATTAACCTTAAACCGACTGAAGTCATAGCATAAATTTTGATTTTGATTTCTGATAACATAATTATTCTTCAGTGAGTTCATTATTAGTTTTAGATCCAAAAAAGCCACATTGTCACTTATGTCTAAGCTTAACAATGAAATATTAACACTAGTATCTCCAAGTCGAGTAATATTATTAAAAGGCATTTAAAAGTTTTGTTTTCCAATACTGGTTACTTGAAGTGATATATTTAAAGGCTAAAGATTTTTTTCGCGAGTTTTAAGAATACAAAATACAGTATTAACTGAAATCAAACTGGCCTGAGACGCCATGATGGCATGCAAAAGCGGAAAGTTAAAAAAATTAACTCAATATATTTATTCAATAATAATTAATTCAATATTCGTCAAAAAATTGCCCAGTTTGGGATAAATTAGGTTTTACTCTTATTTGGCGACTTTTAATGTTTTCCGAATTTTGTATGGTTGACGTTATTTTTATACTGTAGTCCTGTTTGAGTTTTCAACCCCTTCTGAGTTGAATTCTTTACTCTCCGTCTCCGGATGTTTGAAATTTGATAGTTATAGGGTTGCCTTGCTTGTTCTAGCGTAAGGTTGAGAGAAAGTTTTAGTTGTTAAATTTACTAATCACTATTAGTATAAACTAGTGTGATTACTAGTTGTAATCACACTAGTTTTTATTATTAAATTTGCATTGCCGCCTAAGATAAGAACATTATTCAATCAGATCGGAATTGACTCTAATCGAAGAGCAGAACGTAGATCTATAGAAAATGTGGTTTTGTTTATAGATGTCATTTTGTGCACACTTGGCGCAAATTAGACCAAGACATACAGTTTAACTTGGATTCAAAACCACTAACAAGCATCCACGACTCTGCCAGGATTCGAATCTGAAAGCCTGTGGTACAGAAAGCTAGCCAATTGGCTATGAGGCCGTGCAATACTGCCGGGAAAAAGCAAGTAGCAATGTGAGCTTTTTCATCGATAGCCAACTGCCTAATTTGCTAGATTATCTTCTTTACGACAAAACCAGCAAAAATGTTTTTCTCGACAGGGCTTATTTGTAGTATACTTGATGAGACGTGAGATGCTCATAGTAAAAAAAAAATAAAATTAAAATAATTTATAACGGTACATATAGTAATTATCTAAAATTAATTGAACGTTTAATTACACAAAATGTGCAACAAAGGATGCAAAAAAATTCCATAAACTTTAACTTAAATATGATCAGAATTTTGGAAAAATCCTCATGAAAGTTTTACAGAATTTCTGTACTAGGGTTAATTATGGTGTCGGTTTTGTAATAGCTAGGTGCAGTCAGCAATTGGTATGGATGCACTTGAATTTACGAATAATATTATTAGTAGATTAATATTTTAATTTAAAATTTAAGATAGAGAAGATTTCATTTTTTTTTTTTTTTTTTCTTTATTTAAAACTTTTAAAGGAATTGTATAAAATTTTATTAGACAAATAATGCCAACAGATTCATGAGAAACGATGATATTCAAAGATGGGGATAGGAGGAGGGGGGCAAGCAGGAAGATTCAAGCAGGGAGATTCCTTCTCCCTGCTACCTCTCAAAAAATACTGGAAAAAGCTTTTAGAAATATTCTTCAATAATGTTGACAACCACCAGCATCTGACCATTCAAGAGATCGAAGACATAGGAATATTCTGCTCTAACCTCCTCCCTAAATTCAACTTTTTTTGAATTTTTATACTTTTTTAATTAACACCCTTTAACTTCTGGGCATTGCCAATGTTTTTATTCTTCTATGTTTGCCACCACCGGAGATGAGGACTCTGACGGGGCAAGTGAGCTCCAATAATCTTCAACATCATCATATAAAAGTTCAAATAAATTAAAATTAAAGGAATAAATTAAGAATATAACACTGTTCCAGATTTAACCAAATATTACTAAATTGATCTCACATAAAAAATAATAATAATAAAAGAAAGAAAGAAATAGACATGATTCTTCTATGTGATCTATTAAATTTTTACTGTTTTTAAAACTGGAGAAATATTTTTACTTTTATATTATTTGAAATGTTCCTTTTATGATTCATCCTTATTTCTTTTTTTTTAAGTTTATTAAATTGAAGTTTTGTATCTAAAATCCGATTGCCACTATGAATTCAAATGAAAAAGTTTTTTACTTCATTTGATACTCTTAAACGAATCACTTACTAGATTGTTGAGTAAATATTTTTATAAATAACTATAAGGATAAGACTGACCAAACTAGATTTGATGTTAGCTAAAATTGGAAAGCAGTTTGATGTTAGCTAACTAGTTAAAAGTAAGGTTTTTAAAATCAGCTGTCACAAACCGAAGCGAACTATTCAAAACAGAATTGTTTTATTTGTTCAGTTTAGGATGAATGAAACAATATATATGTAATTAAATTCTTTCTATACAAATGTATTCAAAGTAAACAAAAGTAAATAAGTAAGACAAATAAATAGTGCGAGCAGATGGGATTTAACCACAGTAATATACAAAAACTTTTCAACCACTTGCCATCTGAGGAAATTTAGGAACATGATAAACACAGGCTCCACAACATTCAATTTAGAGCTTGAACTAAAGTTTACTTTATACCGACCCATTAGAATTTCTTACACTGTGATGTTATTCTCTGATCAAAGTTTAGTGTGGTGTTTGTTTTTGTAAGCCAACTATAAAACATCAAATTTATACAAAAATTGTTGCATCGAATATATTGCTTTTAGGTTATTGTGGTCAAAAGAAATATTCCTCTAAATTAAGTGAAAGAAAAAAAGAGATGGAATGAGAAAAAAAGAAGAAAAATGGAACAACAAATGCTATTTTTCAATATTTCTTAACATTTAAAATATATTTTATTCTTCATTGTAGTTTCTAAACTCATTCTCTTTTGATAAAAATTCATTTGGATCATTTAGATAATATTGTAGCCCCATTCTTCAAATATTCTACGATTCTAATAACTTAAAAATGGTATTTCAGGCGATGTAATTAAAATAAAATTCTTTATCATTGCTGAAAATAAATAAACCTCTCAGCTAACTGTTACGACACTGCATATGAGTAAATAATTTACTTTTTTTCTCTCAACTACATCTCAAAGTGAGAAAGTAAACAAAAAATTATTTATTTTAATATTGACTGCTTTGTATAACTACTTTTATCTTTGACTGGTTTAAATATTTGATTTTACTAAGCATTGGCATACCAGTTTTTAATTTTAGCCAAAGAATTTTGGGGGGAAAAATATATTTTCTCGGACCAAATCTTGAAACCGACCCCTTTTGAGGGGTCGATGTATGGTTCCACCGTGTCTGCAAGTGGGTCTTGCAGCACTCCTTCCAAGCTGTCACTTTGTAGAGAATCCATTGTGTTGAAGTGTATTGGCAGCCACGCGTTAATCATAAAAATAGCAGCTGCTGTGGTTGAAAGTGGTAGGACTGGTATGCTAGCAGCTGGACGTGCTACCTGTTCCCCCCAGAATCCCCCTCTCTTCACATTCTATTCCACTCTTTCCCTTCGCTTTGTCGTCTGCTATTTCCTATTCGAATTCTGTTGCATAGCTTAGAAGGGTGAAATTGAGTTTCATAAAGTTGTTCAGTTTACATTTTTAGAAAGAATTTTTTTTTTTTTTTTAAGTTTTTTTTTTAATATTACACATATTTTTTTTTTTTTTTTTTTGTCTATCTAAGAAATATGTTTAAAATGTTTCTTAAATAAAAACATAGTTACAAAGAATTTTGTGAATTTAAAAGGAAGAATAAAGTTTGCGTATTTGATAACAACACCTTTTCCAATTTTGAATAAAATGAAAGAGAACTCATTTCTGAAAAGTGTTTACTTTTATGATTATAACTGTTTTATGAAGATTCCAGTAAAGACTTTAAATTTTACCATCTTCAATAGTTTTCTTTGTCTTCAAGTCTGTGGTGGAATCTTCCATCTATTTAATAATTTTTACCATCTATTCAATGGTTTCTGTCTACGTTGTACTTTTATGTTATTATTTCAATAATTACCAACAAAGTTAGGTGGGGGTTTTCTTTCTCTCACAGCCAATTAATTTTAAAAGTCGTCATAAATTAGCAACTTAATCAATGCCTTATAAAACACCAAAAATTGGGAAGGGGCATTGACGATCAAAACAAGTTAGACAAATTAAGAAGTATAGAGATTAAAATAATCGAATACATTTTTATTCAATGTGATTTATTAAGCAAAATGTTAATTAATAATTTTTTAAATAATACAATGTTGAATATTTTAGAGAACATAAACAACGCATTTAAAACATTCTAAAAGGTAGTCATAATGATTTCTTACTTTTTACAAGCCACTAATTCATCAAGAAATGCTTTTTTTTTTTTTGTTTTTTTTTTTTTTTTTTTTTTTTTTTAAAATGGTTAATAATCTGAAGGCTACAACATGGTATAATTGTTACTCCTCTAGTGTTTTTCCCTTTTTTGTTCAGTGGATATTTATTATTTGATTTATTATATAGCCTGTTCTAATAACACGGTTTATGTTAATTAAACTTTCATACCATTATCTTGTACCATTGTTCAATAGTAAGAAGCACTATTCAAAACTTTCTTTTTATTATTTTAAGCAGAGAAAATTTCAACTATCTAACGTAAGCACCCATTTTTGCATTTGTGAAGTGTTTATAACGATGAAAGATAAAAAATTATAACATTTAATTAAATATGAAGATATATTTTATTTTAATTTAATTCTAGAGTGAATTTTTAATTTACGCATTTTTCTTTTACTGAATTTAATGAAAATTACTAAACGAAAATAGTAATTTGTAAAAAATTTCGAGAAAATAAAAAATAAAAAAAAAAGAAACATTTTAACTATTCTATCTGAAACATAACCGATTATGAGAAAAAATAGTTTAAATTTACATCAATTACTGTTTATTTCGTGTGAAATTATCCTTAATTTAATAACGATCTTTTTTTTTTTTTTAAATTTAATGGAATGAAAGAAGTTTTTTTGAAAACAATTTTACCTATAATAGATACTTTTTAATATAAAATAAAAATGTAAATAAAAATACAAATGAATTTTTTGTTCTAAGTATGAAATTTGTCACATGGTATATGATATCTCTAAGTATATGAAATTTGTCTCATGGTATATGGTATCTCTAATGATATCTCTAAGTATATGCAATTTGTCACTGATTCTTCTTAACAATGGTTATATTGTATCTAAGGCCATCATAATCTTAATAAAGGTCAACTTTTGAAAAATGTAAAAGCCTAACAACAATGGATACGGAAATAAAGCTATATGATTTTTTTTTTAAGGGGGGGATAAATAAATATTTGATGTTTGTTTAATAGATGTTTGATGATTAATTTGTACATCATTAATTCTTGTTATCATTCATCAGTTATTAAACTGATTTATCATAAAAATGGGCCTTATCTAGAAGCTGAAATTAACAGTTGTTCTTATCCACACAAAATTATCCAAATCTATGAAAAAGAATAGAAATTATATTTGAATGTAATTTTAACATTATATAATAAAGTCCTAACATATTATCTACAATAAATTTGTATTACAATTCCTAGAACGAATTGTATGAAATAACAGAAAAGGATTAATTATTAACTGGTTTAATGAATTAATCTTTTTGATTATATAAACATTTGTAGTCAAAATGGGAACCTATTTTAAATGGTCTCTTATATAATATAATAATATTTTACTCAAAACATCTTATAAATGGAGTAAAGGAGAAAAATTACTTGGACTATCACAAATATTTTGTCAAAAATTTAATTTGAATAGTTCTTCAACTAAAAGAAAAACATGATTATTTTTTAGTATTTTGGCATAATGTCTGCCACATATTTGATGCTGAAATATATATGATGCATATTTGATGCTGCTATTTCCCGGTCTTTTGTTGGAAAAGTATACATAGTTGAAGTATTTTACTTGCATTGGTATACGTGTTTAACCTCTTTTAATCTGATATACATTCCTCATTTTGATGTTAAGAAGTTTTTGTAAAGACATCTATAAAAGTAAAATTGATTATATGTGAAAATTTTCCACCTGCATTTAATTAGTAATCAATTTAGAAATTCATAAGCTATTTCATAAAATAGTTTTCGAATAATTCATAAATTCAAAAGCTATTTGAGTAGCTAAAAATTACCTATTCAAATTTAGAAATGAAGTTGGATAAATAAAGGACATATTTTAATTAAAAAAACCCTTTAGCATGATTGATTGAAAAATAAAAAGGTAGATTCGTTCAGTATTCATTACAAACCAATGTCTGATATACAAATTTACAAAAGATTCATCTCGTGAAAGAAAATTAGTTACATATGATAAGATAAAGTACATAAAAATTCTTTACCCTTGGAAAATATGGCAGAAGAAAAAGCTTATCAAAAAAAAATTAAATATTTCATTAAAGTGGTTTACATAAATGAGAAATCTGATGGTTGAGTTTGATCTAACGATCCCTCCATAGGCAGGGAGATAGATGGACATGGACATGGTCCAGCCAGACATATTGACTGGGCCATGTTTGTCCCTTCTGATTCTAAGAGCAAGGGGATACTCAAACTTTTAAGTAATTGCTACCCCTCACTTAAATAAATTTTTAATTTAAGCAACTAACAATCATTATGCAGCCACAATAATTATGAATTTATCTATTAATTAAGATAACGAGTTTTTGTAATTTAATTCACATAGACACTCCGTACTTGGTACGCCCATTGCCACTATCATCTAACGACCGAAACTCTGGTGATATATCGCATATATCGGTTGTTTATTGTATTTAAATTAATGTACAATAAAATATATGCTCAAATGATTGTTTTGAATCCAATAAAAGTTTAAAGTATCAAAAAAATTATTTTGTATTTAATTTCATTCCCTTCACACTCTTGCAGTTTTTCATTATTAGTTATTGCATTATCAAACAATAAAAAAAATGAGATTAGTAAAAAGTACTTATAAAATTAATTTCTAAACATCAATAAAGATTGATAACAATAGCAATAAGATAATAATATTCATGCAATAACGATATAACGATATGAAACTAATAATAACAATAAATAAGAAGATAACAATAATTTGTAATAAAATCAAACACTTTTTCCAATCGCTAAAAAATTAAAATTACTACGTCGTAAATATAAAATTAGGATAACCCATCCAGATGAGTTGCAATAGCTTTCATATAGTTACTATTTTTGTTTAAAATAACTGAAAATAGATTTTATTTGGTTTAAGATTTCTATGATTTTCTCCAGATATATTTATTTCATTTTTGAGCTATTTCCATGAGTAGTTACTCATGGAAATAGCTAAAAATTGACTTCAAAAGCATTCAATTAGTTATGACCTGTAAGTTGTTTTGCTGTACTGAACTTTCCTGAATATGGAATAGGATTGTAAAAAATGAATGAAATGAAAGATGGGAATGTAAAAAAAAATGTAAAATAAAATATATTAAGAATAATTATATTTATTTATACATAATGATAAATATATTAGGAATATAAAAAAAATATTAAAAAATGATATTACAAAACTAGATAAAAAGATATATGTATTAAATTTATATGTGATGTAAATGATTGAAATATCCTTTGATCAAACGAAAAGCATAACAGCAATTTTAGAAATAAAAATCTTTAAAAATATATATTTAAATTAAATATTTTTTTGGATCATAAAATTAGATATAATTTCAGACGAAATCATCGAATTTTCAGGAGAATTTTTGAATTCACTGTATAACTTGGGCATAATATAAGCATGTATACTATGTATATTATACATATAAACTATAACCGAGAAATTGAAGTTATTTTTAAAAAATATACACGTGATTCCGTAATTTAAACCATTACATTCCACCCTCCCCTTTTACATAAAATTTTTTAATATTTATTGAAAAACATATAAAACATCTAGCACGTGTATTTAATACTGAAATTATATTTTAACACGATAAAAAACCAAATTCAAAGTTTGTTATCGTATTTATTATATTTGTTTAAAATTTGTAATCTAGAACAATCAAATGGTAACAATGTTCATATTAGCTTATATTACTCCACACATATTTAATTGCATTGTTTTGAAATTCAATTGATGGTTATTTGAAATTGAGTTCTACACACTTTCCAGACAACAAAAGATAGTCATTTATTTTCTTAATCCTGATCAGGTGAACAGTTTTTCAAATTCGGCGCTACTAGACTCTTCCCATTGGTTGTCGCAGGATCAAACGCGAGTCCGAAACCGCTCCCCATTGGCTCCTCGACGCAATTGGCGACTATTGGCTGACTGGTGTCCAGCGCGGCGCCCTTTTTCTATGAAGAGCTTATAACACTGAGCAGAACCGACGCCACACAGACGAGTCTTGACACTTGCCTTGGGGTTTAGTTCAAGGTAGAATCTACCTCTTGCACTGGAACTGGTTACTCGGCATCGGACTTCCCACCACCATCGGACGCATGCTTTCCACCGCTGCAGCTGAAACTCCACTGCAACAGATAAGTACTTTTTTTGTTTTCTTTTTTAAGCTGCCATATTTTTTTACCGAGTATAAAATTTCGATATAATTTTTTTTTTTTTTTTCCTGGTATATTTTTATACTAATTTTCCGTTCACTTAATGTGTTGAACCGATATACAAGATCCTCAACGATTTTTTTTTTTTTTTTCAAATTTAAAGAGAATTTGTTGTATCACTATACGTGTCTATGTAACTATATAAACATTATAGAAATCTAATTGATTTTATGCCTATGAAATGAATATTTTTTAAAGTTGTTGTTTTAGAGATTTTTAAGAAAATATTTATAGGATTTTTTTACTTGTAATGAATTTGTATATTAAGATTTTATTGTAGTTTATACAGTAGATTGATTGTTCAGACATTTTTTTACCGTAGTGTTTTTAATTTTTTTTTTTTTTTTTTTTACTGTAGTTATACTCAATAGAATTATTTTCAGACATTTATATCATTATTTTGCACTTAGTATATAATTATTAATACTTAGTATATACTTATTGATAATCGGAACTTTGGTTCTTTCCCGATCCACGCAATTTATTGAACGTTTAAGAGCAGTTCTCTTAAAGAATCGTTCTTTGGGTTACGCGTGACGGATGTGGGTGCAGTAGCCCGTTTCGAAGCCGTAGGTGTGGATACTGTCTAGAGCGAACAAACAATCGTTGTTTGGCGAAAGTATTACGTATTTAGTTGTCCCGATACACGTTCAGCTTCACTTGATAAATTACGCAAAGGGATCAGTTTACTTTTGGAATACAGGTGTGTAGGAGGAGATCGCCAAAAAAGCAGCTGTTGGCTACGTTCACGAGAGTACTATTTCTCCCAGTGACTGAAAGAGCACTTGTGACGTATTTACGCTGCAAATACGAGACTCATTTTTATATTCGTCATAACGGCTTGTCTTTTTGCATTGGATAACCTAATCGATGAAGATTTTAATCCACTGTTTCATGAAAATTGCTACGTCCTATTAAAGCGATCGTACTATAACGAGTGTATGGTTGGAAGATATATTAAAGAAAAGGAGTTAATGCTTTGTGAAGAGTCCCTGTCATTTGTTACGAACTAACTGCTGTAAGTGATTTCTGTTTCAAGATAACCTAATCGTCAATAACACGATGAGTTTATTTTTATTTTCAGCGGTGTATTTTGTAAAACTAGTTTTACATTCGGATCTCTTTTCACAGGTATGTATTATTTATTTATACAAGTAGACTTCCTAATTTCCCAACAGTAAGTACTAAAATTTGGATATATATATCCTAGAAGGTATTAAATTTCTTCCTTTCTTTTTTTCGGTTCCTGACATGTGCCTATTCAGAGTGTTTGATAAATAAATGCATCTTTTCTTTTTTTTTTTTTTTTTGTATGTAGTCTATCATTCTTCTGATGCTAACATTGATTTCTCTAACTAATCTAAATTCTAACGGTTCTAAGTTAGATGAATCCTATTTGAAATTCGCCCACTAATTTCTAAGCAAACGGTACGAGTATCTTAACAATTGTCTATCAAAACTGAAACGGCACATCTTCTCATGCAGGTACTGAAAATGGAGTTAAGTGTAAACGTTTACTCTGGCCAGGTTGGGATGATTCGCAGTATTGTTAGCGTTTACTAAATATTGCACTCGTCCCGGCCTATCTTGAGTGATTTTTGCTGCTAAGTGAAGAAGCATTCTTGATAGAAGAACCAGTGGATGCTCGAACCTTAGCGTAGTCAGGTGAGTGAATTGAATAATTGTATGTGTTTTTCCTTCTGACTTGCGAATAACTTGTGTGAAACATTTGTTTATATTTGTTACTTAATCTCATTATTTCTCGTTAAATGAATATTTGCCAAAAAGTCGTTTAGGTAGTCCTTTAAATTTCGAAGTTCCGACAACTTTATTGTAACATGTTGTTCATCTTGAAAATCTAGTTTAACGTGAATCGGCCAACTTTGATGTGGTTAGGCTAGCGGGTATTTTTGACTCGTTCACTATTTTTTTTTTTTTTTTTTGTCTTGTAGAATCGAACTAGGTTTATTCCTAAAAATTAATAAGAGTCTCTAGTATTCTAAATGGGTATTTGCAAATCTCTCTACGAAGAAATCCCAAACTCGTTACAGAATTGGTTATACTTCAATATAATATTGAATAAAAATCGAATCCCCCCTTTTTTTTTCATTGAGTGAAACCGCTAATCTTGACATAAGAAACAAATACAAGGTGATCAACTTTCTTTTCTGTTTTGGAATCATCTTTTGAAAACGTTTCTACTGAAACCTAACGTCACCAAACATTGCTTAATGATTTAGGTCGACCGACCTTGCTTCAGAGTCACTCGGCCATAAAATTTCGGTCAAGCCTATCTAGGCGGTTTCTCATTGTTTTCCGAAAAAAAGCAATAAAATTGGAACTTCATGTTCTCGATTTTTATTTGAAAGCAGTGTATGTATTTGTACAGATTACTGAATTTGTTCTGAAACTAACGTTGAAATATTAATGCAGCTTTTCGCTTAGCAATTTTTTCAGTTCTCAAGTATTTAAATTAAATGGGTCTATGTTTTCCAGAAGGGATAATTTTAAAGTTTCGTTCAAGCAGCATGTATGTTTTTGCTTGGCACGTAGAGTAAACAGCCATCATTAATTAATACTTTCTCCTTGAGCCTACTCCTGAAGTCTTGTTGATTCATCAATTCGGTATATTCGGCTTGAGTTGGCAAGGTCAATAACCTACTGTACTTGAAATATAATTATAATTGAATACTTTTAAAGTATTCGTTTATTTAATCGAAATCTAGAGTTTTCCCCAACTTTTAGGATTTTAAAGGACAGCTAATTAATCTTTTTCAACGCATCACTGCATGCCAGAATTGGGATTAAATTTATGTAAATAGTCTTCCTTCTACTCTTTTACCGAGAAATCAATGGAAAGAGGCTATATATTAGTTTAACTCTGATTTTGTTCTGTTTAGACTTTCTGTTGCTGAGCTGTCCAAGTTTAATCTGAACCTCGTTGTGCTTGTTCATTTGCTCTGAATTCCCTGAATTCAAGTGATGCGGTTTTTCGACCGCCTACACTTTTATGACCACATTAAATGTAGTTCATGTTCCAATTCGTGTTTAGTCTTCTGTAATGCATTGTGCTATGACGTAGTATGTTAAATATTTTCCAAGTACTTTGAAAAGTGAATGGCCTTGGACGTAATAATTTAATACCTACACCAGCTTGCAATAAATCTGTCTTCATTTAAAAATGATTCTGTTTTTAAGAAATTCAAGACACGGTTTTCGCTGTTCAGAACTAGTTTCCTGTTTCTACCTTATTAAAATTGCATCAAAAGCTTAATTACTTGTGTTGGCCGTATCTACTTTTGATATTTAATTAAATTTGCATTTTACTGCAATTCGGACAATTGTTCGATAGTCAGTGTAACAATTGCTATAGTCTTCAATGCAGCCATAGTCAATATCACGATTTACGTCGATTCAGAGTGACACGGTTCTTGATTTCATTAATTTCAAAACATTGCTGCCTATTTTCTTCAATATTTGATTTTTCTATTTTCTCTTTACTAAGCAAAATATTGCTATAGTACCTTAGTGATTCTGTACTCATGGAATCGATAAAGAAATTTTAATTCAGTATTCAAATTTTTATTTTCGGCTTCCGCTATATATTTTATACTTCAGGATATGTATAAATCTAAATTTAAAACATCTTATTTTTGATGGCGGAAAATCTTCAACGCAATCAATATTTTTCCTTTGTCAAGAATTTTTCATTAAAATTTCTTTATCATGAGGATAAAGGGAATTTTCGAAGTTTGTAAATAAAGTGGTTTGTCTTTAAAAATTGCCGAATATTTTAGTTTTTCCACTTCCAAAAAAAAATTTATTCTCTATAGTGGTTTGAATGTATAAGTGTTTTTGCTAAAGTTTCACTTTTTTTTTTTTTTTTCTTCAACTAGTGGTTGTTTAATTCTAATCAAGAACTAACATATTTTTTGTATCTATATGCAAAGTTGTGGCCTGGCTTAATCGTTTTCGTTTTATCCACTTTATTAACCTCTGCTATATATATATCTTAAAATCAATCGCTTTTACAACCTGAAACTAGTTTTTACCACAAATAGTGGCACATTATCTTAAGCAAAATTCTTAGCATGATACTTTTTAACTTCAAGTAGCACATAATACGGTTTGAGAATCTTTGTATTGGCTGGAAAATCGTCGTTACAAATTTTCTCGAAGTGAAAATACAAAAAACTAGAGGAAAGTTCGATTGGATAAGATAAAATTGGAATAGATGTAGCCGAATTGTCTTCCGAATCGTTCTAATCACTCCTCACTGGTTGATTTAAGTAGTCGACTAACTAGTTGGTAGCCACCTACAGAAGAGTGACGTCACGACCTTGTTCTTGATTAGGTTCGGTGATTTCGTATATTTTTCTGCTTTTGCCTAGCTACACCCACTATGTACCTCGTTTCCCATCCTTTGTATTCGAGCAACAATCCAAAAGCTGTTGAGTCTACATATTCGGAGAGGTGAAGGGTATTTGACGAATACTTGTTTTGCTTTATTTGTAGACTTTTTTAAACCTATCAATTGCGTTTTTATTTTCTTTTATCAAAAATGCTATCTTGTTCCCTTTTTTAAATCTTAGTAATTCAAGATTGCGAATTTTAACAGAAATTGCAAGTTTCAGAATTTATCTGCATCTTTATCTTTCCACTTTTTGAAGCATAATTGATTATTTATCTCTAAATTTAATGATATTCAAAAAAAATTTCGACATTGAAGTTTAGATTCTACAATTCAATCGTTGAATTTGATATGTGACGTCGACTTTGAAATGTGAAATACTAGATTAGCAGGCTGTGTTGTATTCAAATTTATAGTGTCGAAATGTAACTTTTCCCTTTTATTTTCTATAGTTGCGCTATCACTTACGGTTTGATTATTAAAATGTTGGCTAATCTCGTTAATGAGTGGTATTGATACTCAAGATGACAAGAAAACTATAGTATAAGGGTTGAAAAGGAATTGTTAGACATATGAAATTGCACAAATGAAAACAAATCTGGAAAATGTTAAATCCTTCATTAGTTTTGAAGTTTAATATAAACTAAATTAAAATTTTTGAAGAAATTTTTACAACCTTTCAATATTATATTCGGTTAAAGGGGAAAATTTGGCAAATCAAATTTGTCTACTTTTAAAAAATAAACTAATAGTTTCTTTTCAATAATCCTGCTTAAAAATATACGTTTTCCATTTGCTCTTTATAGGGCCTACAACGAACCTAGCAAAGAAATTTTTATTCTTTGGCTGAAAAAGTTTAGTTGGTAATGCTTTTTAATTTGTCAACTTTTCAACTTTAGAAATATGAAAGTTTTCGAATTACATGATCTTATAACCTTGTAAATAGTTCGTGAATTATTTAAAATCTAAGAGGCCTTTTCATTTTTATAAGCATTGTTAATGATTTAATGAAAAAGAATCATTCTACAATTTCTAAGACAAAAGAATTGCTCACTTTCTAGAATTCCTAAGAATGGATAGCTAATCTAAAAATTAGATGAATCTGAATTGGCAGTCTAACATAAATTTATCTTGAGTTAAAGATAAAAAAAAAAAACTGGATATCACATGTTTTCCTCGTAGTAAAAAATAAGCAGTTGAATAACTACTGTTCTAAATAAGTAAATTTGAATGTTTAAATTTAAAACTCTTATCTACTCGAATCTATTAATGTTTATTAATGTCTTGTGCAATTTTTTGTTTCTTACGAGTGAAATTACATAAATTATTTATGTAGTTCAACATTTAAATTAATTTGAAAAGCGACCGATTTAAAGTTCTAAACTAGGAACTTGTTAGATAGGGCAATGAAATTACGACATGTCACTTCTTGTCGGTAAATTGCTGTGCTTGTCATGTATTCGAATTTGTATTCATTTCCTCAAACAATTCTGTAATTGAATTAATTTTCTGTTGAAAATTCGGAGCTACTTAATGCGTGAAATTATTCTAGAATTGAGTATACGCTTCTGATGTTTAAGTTTTATTTTCTGTGCTATAAAATTGGATTTATGACTTGTTTTTGTATGTGGCTACTTATTTACAAACAGAACATCCGATGCTTGCTTAAGTGGTACTTAAACTTTTTTTAAATACGAGAGGCATAACTAAAAGGCTCAACAGGCCTTGAAGAATTCAATTTTGAATTGTTTCGCTGATTTGCAATTCTTAACCACTTTCATATTTGTGCAATGATATCATAATTTAAAACTGTTTGGAATCTGACTTAACGAAATTAATAGCTTTAAAGAAAAGTTTTCTGTTGCTTATTTTCTATCCCTATTTGGGGGGTTTAAATAATTCTTATGCATTTATAATTAAGTTCACAAAGTTTTTAAGTTAAAAATCCATATAATGAATGGATTTTTCAATTGGTTTGATTTGCACAAATGTATATAAAGCCATCGAAACCATTGCTTTCTACATAATTACACTTTTTGTTCTACCCATCTCAAATTATAAACAAATATGGAAGAAAACTTTATCATAAATTTGTATACTGGTTATTCATATATAGGGACATTTTCATACCTATCGGAAAACTATTTTATTAGGCGTTTTAGTATTGTATTTTTAAGATCTGTTTTCCGATTTAAATATATCGAATATAAATGATGTTGACATTAAACTCGTAAAATTAATGCACCTAAATTATATGCTAAAAGATTTTTATATTAGAATTTAATTTATTGTATCAGCCGAGATGTGGTTTCCGACAATCCAAACGAAATTTAAGTACAGAGATTATAGTTTTATTATAATTGTAATTTTCAGAATTTGGATGTACGATGTCATGTTGACAATAACAAGTTTATCGCCAATCGTCAGAAATTATATTCATTGTCGACGATTAAACATTTTCCTCGTGAAAGTTCAAAATTTGGGTTAATGTTCAACTCGAACATAGATTTGCGACATAACATCTTTTGTCCAAATCTTGTCGGTCATCACGTTTTTCTGACATTTAAGTGTTTCATTCATGTTTTGTTTTTAAAGTTTTAAATTCTTGTCTTTCATTTATTTTTCTATATATAGAGGGAAAAACGCATTTATTTCATCCCTTTTTATGATAAATTTCAATTGTTAAACTGTTGTATGCATTAAATATGCTTACCTATGCATTACTTAATATACGTTAAACTGTTCTACAAACATGCTTGGTGATCTAATATTTAGACAGTTATGGTTAGCACTTTAGTTTTTACATTTTTTGCAAAAATTAGTATAAAATGCCCCAACTATGTAAAATTTTATAATTAGTTATACGTTCAACATTATTGATGGACTTAATGCAAGTCCATTATTAATGTTTATGTGGAACTTTTTCAAATATTTTGTTTATAGTCTGAACTGTTTCAAATATTTTGCTGTAAATTATAAAAAAACTGATAGTTTTAATAAATTTTGATTTAGTTCATCAGAATTTCTTGAACTTATTTCAGTTCGTTTATTTTTACATGTACTTGAATGAGATCTTAAAATTATATATATCGAATTGGATAATAAATTGCAGATATAATAAATTATTTACAGCAGATTCTTAAATTCATCAACAAAAACCCTCTCGTATTTTTATCTGTATAAAGAATTCGGAAAATATCGCTCAACTAAAAATCGCATGAAACATGTTAGATGTCCACAATAGTTACTTGTTTGAAGGTGCAACAGACGAGCTAGTTTAAACAATATCCTACGATTTCCACATTTTACTTAAATACTTAAAATCTCGCCATTTTGATTTTAAATAACGCATTTAATATTACATTTCTCCTAAATATATTTTATGTACGAAAAAAAAAAAAATTGCACTTGCAATTAAGATAATTATCGTAACTTGAAAATGCATTTTTTTTTTTTTTTTTAACTAATTCGCTCTTAACTTTTACTTTATTGCTTTAGGGTGCATTTCCACTGGCAACGCGACGCCAATTTTGACTAATCATATTAGCGATCGAGAATGACAGATTCATTCACCATTAGCAATCATTCTTGATAGCTAATCTCATTCGTCAGAGCTGACATCGCTTTGTCGAAAGGCACCCCTTAACTTGTTGTTCTGTAAAAGCAACTCTAAGAATTAGTGGAAATATAGCAGTATTTTTGAATTTACGTTGTATGAAAGATATCGAAATTAATCGAACTCGAACGATTGTAAATACTAAATTGAAATATTTTCGGCGGTTTAAATAAAAAGAACCTACGCCAAACGCTATTCAATTTCTATATCATATGCCTGATGCGAACTTTTGCTTCGAATCTAAATATCGTAAGATTTTTTTTTTTTTAAAGCAAGATTTTTAAAATGCATTTTTAATCAATTTTTCTTCAATATTTTTCTTATTAACATAACTCTCACATTTTCGAAGTTGGAAAAATTTCATGTCTTTTTAATTTCAACGGTCATTGTTTTTGTATATTAGAAATTTGAAAGGAGTGAATTTTCTCGACTATCAAAAGAAACAAATATGTGAAACATAAAAGTTCAAATAGTAAAATAAGTTAGTATGTGTATTGTAAAATTACCTTATGAAGTTATTTTCATTAATTCTTTAGATACCGGCACGAGAAAAATCTTGCCGTTTCATTAGGTATATGAATTAAATATCTATATTTCAATTTCTGGTAACTTCTAAACTCATTCAAACTCCTATATTTTTTTAGTTTCGAATAAGCTTTACACTACTGAGTATGTATTTTGGAAAATTAACATTTGCAACTGAGTTTGAATATTTCTAAAAGTGCTGATATTTGACATAAAATCTATTTGCATTTCTGTATTAAAAATATTATCCAAAATGCCATTTATCTGAATAGTTTCATTAAAAGAGTGAACCACAGTTATGAAGTTTATTGCAATAATCTGGTTTTGCAATTTTTTACCTAAAACTATCTACTATTCTTGTTAATAAAAGAAACTTAATTTAATAATCATTTAAGATTTATTGACTAATTTGGCGGCAATTTCAATGTTGGGGAAAGCATACGAATGTTTAACTTTTGGAGCATTTAAATTTTGTATTTTATTCCATAAATAAGGACTAGATTACAACGAATTCACTGATTTAAAAAAAATATTTTGCTTCAAGAAAAATATTTGAAGAATCTGAAATGTTTTAATTTTCAGGACAAAAATTTAAACGGAAATATTCCGAATCCCTTTTATGCTTGTTTACGTTATTTTTTTAATTTACTTGTAATATTTTCAGCGAAAAATTATTTCATTTAATTGCTGAATTAACATGAAATGCAATAAGTCCAATTATAAAGTCAAGAACATTTCATAATATCACCGCTGATCAAACAAATCAAAACTTAATGAATAACCACACGGGGCTGAAATAAAAACAGCATCATTGTTTAATATCTTTGTTCCATTACATGATTCTCATTAACATGCACATAATAACCCTGTAGTAATTCAATTTAATTCAAAGGGTCCTAAAAACTTACAAGGGGTTCTGTTTTAAGGCAAAAGCCGAAATGAGGAATTTTTGATATGTTTGGTATGTTAGCTACAATAACGCTGTAGCATCGCAAATCATTTTGATGTTTTTAGTGTACATTCTTTAGGATCAATAAAAATAGAAATTGTTGTATTAAAATGTTATTTTCAACAAGTTTAATTCTTCTAAGGATATTTTATTTTGATTCAATTTACTAAGAAATGTGCTTTTTTATCTTGCTCTACATTTTCGAAATAAAAAAAAATATCATTTTTACATTCCCTTCATTTTTGTTTATGAATTTCTTGAAAAAGCGATTGAAAAATTACCATTATGCAATTACCATAAGTATTACCATTATCAAAGTAATTGCCATAAAGTATTTTCTGTAAATTTATACATTGGGAAGAATGTAAAACTGTTAATAATTACAGAAACTTTTGAGAAAAATATCAAATATTTCATTGATTATTTTATACTTGATATTTGGTATATTGCTTTACTATTTTATAGAAGTTTTTGGACGCCACTGGCACAATTTACCTTTTCTTTTTAATTAAAAAAAATATTAGAGATATTATAACTTATCTTTAAAATTAACTTTGAATTTCCGAATTTTCTATTAAGTCCTTTAGACCCCACTAAGAAAATCCAACTTGTTTGATGTTTCGAATTAAGGGAAAATATTTATGAATATCCAAATAGTATGAGCGTGCAACTTTTTTGGATTCTTAAATTCGCTCTTTATTAAATGCAGATCCACCAACCCCCAGTTGCTTTTCCTACCGTGGCTTGTGTGTCAAATAAAACTTCTTATTCAAAGTCCACCAAAAGCATCAAAATCTCGTTGACTTTCAGGTCAATGTTTTTATTCTTTGAGGATGAGCACGCTCTGTCGGTAACGGCCTTGAGATTCTTGCTACTTTCCGCCAATTGCTTTTGTCGCACTCATTTCCACAGACTCACACAAAACTCGAAACATTTCAATCGAAAATTGGTGAATCGTGGAATTATTCTTGGAACTTCTGGACAATCAAGTACCGTCATTTTTTCATAACGTGGCAACAGTGCATACCTGTAATGCCATTACTATTTTTAAATAGTGGCAATTTCATAAAATTATATTGATTTTTTAATAAATATTTTTTTTGATTTTGGAGGATTTTTTTAACCGAAAGAAATTTTTTCGAGTTAAATTACGACTTTTATATATTCAAACATTTTTAATTTCAAAAGCTATTCCATATATATTTTGCCATATCATTAAATTACCGACTCCAGAAGCGGTATCTTTTATCATAATGATTACAAAATACAGTAAGACTTCCCTATAAATCACTTTCAGAAGTACGTAGATGCTGTTTTATAACACTCCCCCCCCGAAAAAAAAATTGACATCGAACATTAAAACAGATTCTACTTTTAGTATATATACAGAAACCTGTTAACTACGTACACGTATTAAGCAATAATTTGAACAAAATAAATATGACAATGGATTAATTTTTCTTAAATTATACGTAGCTGTACTGTATAAACAGGAAAACAAAAAAGAAATTTTTTTAAAAATTATATTGGCTTAATCTTTTTCCTTATCTGTACTTCCTTTTTTAAATTACGCTACAGCACAATGACTTTCAATACAGAACATATTCTATAATTTGATATTATTCTATTAGCAATGTTTCACATGCTATTCGTATACCATAATACAGGATGCAATTCACGTACGTAATTAAAAAAGACTACACTGTTATACATTGTTATATAAAAATATTACAAATGCGGTTTTGTAATGTGATGTAGATTACTCTATGGTGTTTTAAATTCAAATCAGTTATATACTGTTCTGTTGTAAATAACTGTAGTATAATACTATAGCAGTAATACTGTAGTGTACAATATTTAATTGAAAATATATTGTACTGTAGTAACAATACAGTATTTTCTATTAGATATGATACATTAATTTACAATTACAAAAAAAAGTTTTAAGAATGAAAGTGCTATACAAAATCCCTACAGTATGATTTTTCTACATTTTACCCCTTCATATTTTCATTTTGAACAGTAATTCAGTGATATATTAGTTGAATTTCAATATTAACTCACCAGGCTTTTTTTCTCGGTTCAAAATAACGAGTATAAAAAAAGGTTTCAAGAGGGCTGCTTTACTGGGGGAGATTATAGTGTATTCCACATTAAAATTCAACCTTTACTTATGAAGATTTAATTTGGAATTTATCTGAAGGAAATATTTTAATTCAAATCGGTTATATACCAATATTGTAGTAATATTGTACTGTTGTAAATGACTGTAGCAGTAATACTGCACTGTACAATATCTAATACAATACAATACAATATACAATTTAATACAATAATAAAAATTAGAAGATTAAATCATTCTGCAAATTTAATACAACTGATTTTTCAGCCTGAGTAGGTTTCTTATAAATTTGTTCTTTACTTACAAATATTTTTAAGAATATCATAATCGATAAATTTTTATCTACTTATGTTCAATATTATGAAGGCTTTTACTTTCGTGAAATTTCTTTTTTTTTTTTTTCTTTAATCAAAAACTTCTACTTTGAAAATTCTTTGTTCTAAATGTTTGCTAATGTTTAATTTT
The DNA here is from genome assembly GCA_021605095.1 of Caerostris extrusa. Classification (NCBI taxonomy): domain Eukaryota; kingdom Metazoa; phylum Arthropoda; class Arachnida; order Araneae; family Araneidae; genus Caerostris; species Caerostris extrusa. The sequence continues at coordinate 75,095 of BPLR01001877.1, forward strand.
AAATATGTGTTTAAAGATAATTCAAATATAAATCGTGTAAAATCTATTCACTCAATAACTAAGCTCGAGTTATTAGAATTTTTTTCCTAATTAAAATGCTTTGTTTTATGAGGAAAATAAAATTAGTAACCTCTAAGATTACTTTTGCACAGTTAAAGCTTTCACAATGGTGAACTGTGTTGTGTGCGTTTCACAATGCTAGTTACCATGAAAAAAAAAAAAAAAAAAAAAAAAAAAATTCTGGAAGGAAACTTGTTTTTCATTCAAGGAATTCGATACAATATTTTTGTCTAAATGAGATTGTAATCTGTTTTTCTATTGAAGGAAAAAAATCATTTTTTAAATAGATATGAGTGACAGGATACAGATAAAAGCATAGAAATTTTATTTAAGTAAATTTAACAGGCATATGATTTAAGATCTTGAATTCGGTTCCAATCCATTCTATACATGCATAGTTCACGTAATTCTCGTGTTCTTAAATATCAACGTTTGATATAGATGCAGTGGTGGAATTATCATTATTCGGTTTTGGTTTGTCGCTCTACAATTCTTTTGTGTACACTTCAGGCTAATTGGACCGGGACCTACAGTTTAAGGTGGATTCGAACCACTCGCAAACATCCATGCTACAGCCACGATTCGAACCTGGAGCCGGTGGTAACAAAGGCCAGAGCGCTAGCCAATTGAACATCTCATTATTTGGAGAAAATATCATTGAAAATCAAGTTTAAATATCGGACAAAGAGATGAACTATTTCTGTAAATCTTAATTTTGCAGTACATTTTAAATTTTATATAAATGTAGCAATTTTAAGTCGTAGTTAAAAATTTGATCAATAACCAGTAATTGTAGAAAGAATTTAATCAAAAACTGAGCCTAAATGGTTATTAAAATCTTTCTTATGTGAATTTTCCGTTTACTTTACTAAAAAGTTGAAATCCTTCAGCTGAGAACTGTTGCAAAATAAGCAGACTGAATATAAAAAAAAATTCTATATACCAGATCATTTAATGGAGTGAATATTTTTTTTACATGACTCCAATGATAAAATATCATCTGTATTGCTAGTTTTGTATTGACATTGTTAAACATCTGTATTGCTGTTTTTTAATTAATCCTAATAAATATATAAATAACCTAAAATAACGTTGAAGCAAGTAGTTTGGGTAATTTTATTACATTCTTAAATATTTTATTTTTTAATTAATATAAATATATGCTGCGTGAAGTAGCATATTACGAGTAATACTATATTCATACTGATAGGTATTGCTATAAAAACATGATATATATTTTAAGCTTGCTTTTAAAAACTATTTATTGCAACTCTCCTAAATTTAGGTTCCTGTTTTTAGATTTAATTTTTTTTCCCCCAGAATTCTACTCGGTGTGTTTTACGTTCTTTGTTTAAAATTATGATTAATATTAAAAAGGGAAATGAAGCTTTAAAAGTTCAGTTAATTATTAATGCATTAAAAGCACTTTGAAAAATGTTTCACTTTCTTGAACCTGTTACTAAGAATTTCGATAATCTTCAACCAACTACCTTTCTTGTATCCTTATTAATAATGTTTTAGATTTTTTTTTGATTTCCAACTGGCGTACCGTTTACGGAGTACCAACAGGGGGAAATACCCCCTTAAACCTCCTCATCTTAAGTCATAAATAAGTTTGGAATTCTAATTGGCTGCTTTAAAGTTAGTATAAAAATAAAAAATAAAGTTTCAAAAAATTCAAATTAAAGTGGTAGTAAAAAAAAAATAAAAAAAATACTAATAATGAATAAAAAGTAAAATACAAAAATAAAAAGAAGTTAAAAGTTAAGTTTAAGGTGCAATTAGGGACCAGTGGTCGATGCCATAATACTATTAATACTATTACTAATACTATTACATAATAATACTATTACAATTCCTACAGTTATCATTGAAGCTATTCTACAAACAGGTTTTGCTGTGAAATTGAAGAGACAGCAGATCGATCAATGCTTTTTGTTTTAATTTTCCGCTATCCTTGGAGGTGCGTTAAAGTTTCCAAGTAATTTTTGAATGAAAACAATTCTTTTATTAGGAGTATAGTTCTTATTCTATTGACACATTAACGTTGATGAAAACGGTATTAATAAAACAAAAACATTTAAATCTTTTACAAAAAGATTTCACGCATCTAACCATGTAATATCTTCGAAAGTTAAAATATGGATGAATGAGTGAAAAAATACCTTTTACTAAACTCGCGAACATTTGTATTGCTGTTTTTTTTTATGTTATCTGCTGTATTATTTTTATTTATCTTGCTGTTTATTGATGTTTGCTCATACAGTGTTATACATGTACGATTTTTTTAATGTCTGTCAGTGATTTTTATTCTTTCTAGAGCATTCCTGAAAAAAATATTCAATACTTTCTGTTTTCATGACCTGTTAGTCATTTTTTTTTTCTTTTTCTAGAGCATTTCCGAAGAAAATATTAAATACTTTCAGTTTTTACCAAATCCAGTTAAATTTTTTTATAGTTATTATATTTATTTTATGTGTTCATGAATGTTTCTTTGTAATCAAGTAATCATTTATTACAAATTTTTAGACTCGCTATTAAAAATCAAATTTCTTTAAATTGTTGCTTTAATAACATTAGTAAATTATGTTATTATATAAAATCATTACATTTTTAGTAAGTCGTACTAAAATGAATTTGGCGTCAAAATGACGAGTTTTTGATATTTTACATTCATTAGATATGAATATTTGCAGACAATGGAAACCCTTAGCATTTTGATACTGACTACTATTTCTTTTAAAGACTGCCATGATTTTTCTTCTAGTAGTGAATTTACAATTTTCTTTAAAATTATTATTACCGGAAGGATATAAAAGACATCAGTGCGATTTTGCTTAAATGTGGCGACTGAAAAAGCCATTGTTGTTTTAGGCCTTTAGTTAAGAAAAAAAGAGGTTTTATTTCCTTGCTTATGACTTAAAAAATGAGTGCGAATAAAGACCAAAGAAAGTGTCTTAATTTTGTTATTTTTATAAAGCTTAAAGGAATATAGCTATTAATGTGAATTATTTTAACAATTCAGTTTGAATATTTTTGTCCAGACATTAGGGTTTTATCTTGTAATAGTGATAAATATTTTAATAATAAATTAATGTGAAGAATCTTTTCCCACTTCAATATGCTGCTGACTGGACACAAGAAATTTTCTTTGAGATTGAAACTTGTTACGTCTATTTATTTATTTCAACAATTTAAATTATTATTTGATATCGGCTGTAAAATTTTCTTTAGAAGTATGATTATCTATTAGCATAACAGCATTAAAAATTTCGGAACTGTTATGTTTAGCAATAATTAAAACTTTCACAGAATCAGTACTGTTTATACCAGTTGCATTTGCCAGAGGCCCCTTTAACTTAGTGATAAATGAATTCAATGGGTAAATTCATGTAGTTTAAAAAGCATACTGTCGAATGCTTCAATGTCTTGTTAAAATAACTTCACACAGAATATCTTAAAGTTGCCTTTTTAAAACTGCGAAGTGAAAATACAGTGATGTGAAGTGAAAAATTATCAATTTATGGCTATGGAATGGATTTTAAATGCTCAAAAAAAAATTTCACACAATGAAGTTCAACTTTCTGACAAGCATAATAAAAGGATATCCAATTTTATAAAGAAGCATTGAAAACATTAAAAACAAATTTATCATACCCGTAGGCCTTTCTGAATATTATTGAAAATAAAGTGTTTTCAACCTATTCAATCTACTACCTCAAAATGAAAATTCTAGATTCAAGAATTGAATCTCCTACTTACAACAGTGTAACCTTTCTTTTGCATTTGAAAACTGTTTATCGTTGACTGCAATGTTTGAAAGGATCTGAAAATTCTTTTATGTGATTTGAAAAGAATCGCTACGATTCACATGTTTGCGTAAACAACTTTCCAATCGGTTTGAAACGATCCTTTTACGACATTGTCTCATTTATTTTAATTTATCCTGAGTTGGTTAGACGCATTTAATGATGCAGAACACCGAGTGATTCACTTTGGCGGTACATTACGAGATTCAAAATCTTTGTCTCAGCTCCCGAATTATTAATAAAACTAATGTGAGGAGGGGAACTGATTTTTAAAAGGCCTGTTTTCAAGAAAAATCCGAATCAACCTACCACCTGGATGCGGTTCCTTATTTGGGCCAATCGCATTCATCTCCTGCCTTCCCCCCAAAACGCCAGATGTTACTTTCAGCTCAGCATCTGTTCCTGGGGTCAAAGCGCGCTGATCCACAACTCAGCCCAGCTGTCGGTCAATTTCGGCCCCTCACCTACCCCGAAGAATAAGAATTCATCTTTAATACCAGTTCCCCTTTGTTGCGAGGCAAGCTTTTTCAACGAATCTCTAAGGCGTTGGTTCGTGAAAGGGCTCCTTAGACAATGAGATTGCAAACTCTAAAGATCTGTTGAAGGTAAGGGAATCTCGGAGGAATAAAGGAATTTCAAGGACGGTTACCTGGGGTGAAAGAGGGAGGGTCTTTGTGCAGCGTCTTCCCTTTTGTTGCTTTCGGAAAGTCTCCCACGGTGTGCTTTCCTCCCAACCATTTTCTATAGCGGGCTACTGATCTTTTATCCCATCGAAGAAAAGGGGTCGCTATTATAACCGAATCAGGGCCTCTAGAATATTGATGACTTCTTCCATGCCTTCTTAGTTGGGATTTAAGAGCATTGAATATTTCACTTAGGTCCCCAACTAGGCCGATCAAAGCGCACTTGAAACGTAATGCTTTTGTCGGTTGCACTCGGTTCAACCAGATTTGGTACACAATCGATATGCTTTTAAACTACCTTGTTATTGGTTGGAGAGATTTGTTTGGAATATATGCGATGCCCTTTGGTATCAACCGTTTCATATATTTGAATAACAGAGTGCCGGAAACTTGAAATGAGATGAAAAAATTTAAAATCTGTTTTTATTTTCTAAATCAAAAAAATTCCTTCAAATCTTTTTTTTTTTCTTAATTTTTGTTGAAACAATTTTTTTCTTTCTTTTGCAACTACATTATAACATTTAAAGCTATTTTCATTGTTTATTAATTTTTGTTTTATATCTATGTTTTAAACATTGTTTAAAATGTCCATAAAATAAAATTGAGATCTATGCATTTGCACATGAGCTCCGGAAGTACGTGCTACAGGAAGGATGACTGCACTTCATTAAAGAACGTACACAATTTTATCCACCAAACGTGCACAAAAAAAAGAAAAAACTCGCTAATTGAGTTGTAGTCACGCAAAAAGACACTTCGTGTTTTGGAAGAACCGTTTTCTCTTTTCTGTTCTGCAACAAAATGAACTGTTCCACTTCAATAATACCCTTTCCATTAGGAAACCCCAGCCGAACATTTCGGTGATTAACACGCCCAACTTCTATCCTTGATATACCCAGGGAGCCCTCGTCCTGCTAAATGCATGCAAAAGTAGAGGGTGCGTGGAATGTTAAAAATATGAAAAAAAATGAGTAAGCTGCATATTGCAGTTGTTTTTTAATGGGTAATGCAGATGTTTCAGTTTCACCTATGTTTCTGATGCTCATAACTTTGTATTGACACTTCAGTCCACATAAATCAAATTTCTATGATGTAAACCAAGGGTGGCCAACTTAAATGATCTTGCGGGCCACTTTGAAGTGCATCATATCTCCGCGGGCCGCATATAAAATTATTTATACCCATATCAGATTTAGACCCACTATAGATATTTTTCAGAGTGAAAAACTCAAGCATAAAAATTTTTCTGCTTATAATTATTCTTGCATGTAAACATAGGTAATATAATAATAATGATACTAAGCGCACATTTTTAAAGAAATATATAACACTAAATATGAAATATAAATATAAACGAAATTAAAAATGAAATCATTACAAAATATTTATATTACTAGTGCGGTATTTGTTTCTCCACTCTTTCACTTAGCTTTTGCAAACCGATCTCAATTTGGGTATTTGCACATCGTTTTGTGTTTGGTCAATTTCATACTAGAAAAAAGCGATTCGCAGGTGTAAGTTGAACCAAAAGCGCTAACAACTTCAACTAAGAGTCTGGTTTGCTCTGCTACCAGCAATACTGCATCACTGAGGTCACTTAAAGTGAAACATCGAACCTGTTATATTAGATGTTCCAAGATGCGCACATCATGGGTTCGCAGAATATAATTTAATTATTCTGCGAACTCAAAATTGTAAACTCATAAATAAAACAGGCAATATCTGTCCTATATTCGTAAGAATATTATTTTAAAATCAAAGTTAATTTTTTTCATAATTTCGACAGTTAATTTTTGAATATATGAATGCACACATAATGTATTTTTTTAATACATTGATTTTCACTATTTTGGGCCATTATAAAATAAATATATTTTGTAAAAGTGTGATAAATCTCACAGGCTGCAAAAATATTCAAGGGGGCCGCGGGTTGGCCACCCCTGATTTAAACCAACACTTGCAGAGGCTCTCTAAAAATTTTCACCTGCCATCACCCGAGTCATGTATACACTGAAAATATGCGTTTGTTTTTATCTCATTCATTTTGAATTATTTTCTGGATAACATAATTTCATCGGTTTTTGAATAATTAATTATTAATCAGTGGGTAAGCATAAACATACTGTCTACGCAGCAAGTTTTTTTTTTTTTATTGTAACGAATTTTTGAATAAAATTCTATTTGAGATTAATGAAACATGAATAGCAGAATTTTTCAAAAAATTTTAATGAGTACAACTGCATCCATAAATTAATATTACAATCATGGGACGGGAGATATATTACTAGTTATTTGATTGATGGTTCGTTTTTTCAACAATGCACTTAGAACATATCCATTTACTTACAGATTACTGATACCATATGTGCTTACAGTTAAATATATGAATTATTCATTAATTCATCAGATTAACCTATCATTTCTTTTCAGAATCAAATGGTTAATATTAAGGTTTTTCCTATAAAGATAAACATAAAGATGATGTGTTAAGTTTTATTTCAGAAAATCATTTTTTTTTTTTCCCATTAGCTTTTAAGATTTTAGATTTGATAAACATTTTTTTTTTTTTTATCGGATTCATGTTAAAGATGAAACAAACCTTAAAATTTTGCTGTACTTAAAAAAAGTTTTAAAAAACTTTATTCATTTCCTGAGTTTGATATTTCCCGAAAATTCTGAGTTAGTATTTATGTGGATGAGCATTTTGTTTACAAATAAATAAAATAAACTTTATTAAATATAATAAAATGGACTTTGTTATATATCGTCAAATATCGCTAATTATAATAAAGTAGATTTATATATCGCTGAATTGGATTTTTCTTTTGAGGAAACTCTGTCATATGATCTAGATAAAGAAAATCGCGATAAAACCGCCCCTCATTATCTCCTGCCCTGCGTGATATAACGAGGAGCCACTATAAATAAAGTGAATTAAAAACCATAATTCTAATTAATTCTTCAGTTTTTGAGTTAATTAGTTATTTAATTGTATAGAAGGATGTACTAAAATTTTTCTTTATATTTATGGTATATACAGCATTTAGTTAAGCTACTTTAAGGTTTTATTGTGGCTAAAAACCAAGACAAACGTGTAAAAGGTGAATAACTTGGCCGACTTGTTGCCTAGTGATAACAAGAGGCCCGGTGTCGAAGTCAGGAATCGGTATAAAGATCCGACTTTCTGTTGTAATTCAATGATTTATACAACTATTAGCAGTCATAGTCAGCAGTGAACAGCATACCATTGGGTATGCTGCTAAAGACAGTTATTGCTTTAGTAACATAGTACCAAGTGTTGGGAGATTTTCTCAACACCAAGGCTTATAAAAAGCCATCTTAGGTCAACAATGAAAAGAGATCTTATAGAAGCTATTTTATTGTTAAGATGTAATGTATTACAAATACAGCTTTTTGTTATTAAAATGTATAATTTTCTTTTGTCTTCTGTTATTCTATTTTATTCTATAATATTCTACTATACTTTTCCTGTTTTTTTTATATTACAAGTTAATTTAATACAGCTATTTTTATGGGATATGTACTTTGGAAGCAAGTTTATAGTAAAAGGATATAAGTGAGTGCAAATATTACACCTTTAAAATTGTAAAAAAAAAATACTTTATTAATGTAAAACTTTTTACAGGTATGAATTCTATAAAGTCCTTAACTTTTTACTAATAAATTCAGAAAATTTTTGAAATAGATTGTAGTCCATAATATTACGGTTAGTAGTCGATATAAAATATTTTACTCTGGAGTCAAATTTTTTGGCAAACTTCCCATTCCTAGCGATAACTTCAGCAGCTAGCATGCAGGAGGACTGAAGTTTAGATCCTGCGGCGGAAGCCATTGATGGAGATTTGTGACACCATGTGTAAACGTTATACATTGACACTCAGGCTGCATGGCTGGAGTTTTCCTGGTTTTCTCTCATGATAGCAAATGTAGAGAAGTTACCCTAAAAAAAAAACCTACCGGAAGTCAACGGCTTCCTTTCATGGCTCGTCACGGCTCGACGAATATGGGATATCACCTAGTAGTGGACTGAAATATCGAAATCAAGAAAATGAAGAAAAAAAAAAATTTGTTGACATTCCTATAACAAAAAATTATTTGTTGAAAATAACTAAATCCTGTTTTTATCTCTATACTTAGCTTCAACGTTTTTGTCAACAATATATATATTTTTTAATTTTGCAGAGAATCAGAGTGATTTTATTTACATTCATTAAAAGGCATTGAATAATTTACAAAACATGTCAGTACAATGCGCATGGACAATAAGACGAAAAATAAAACGAAATGTCTCGAATCTCAGTTTTTACGGTGTTCTAATTTTGTAATAAATTAATATAATATTTAACCTCTACGGTCCCTTTAACTTTGAGGTCACATGCTTATATATCGACATTTTACCAAGTAATTTCAGTTTTTTCACGAGATGGCGTCTACATTTTAGTTATATAATATCTCTGAGATGAACAATAACAATATTGATGACGGTTGGTAGCCCCTTCACTCTGAAATATCATAGTTAATGCCTTACGTCTGCAGATAGAAGCCAAAGGAACAATCTTGTAGATTTGACATTATTTGTACTTCTGTCGGTGTATAATATCTTTGGGTTTGTATATCAATAACAACTTATTTGTTTGGATTTCAATAAACATTTTGTTACTATTTGTATATGATACAGCTTTGTGACTTTCAGGTTACAGTGGGCTATTATGGTAGATTTCGGTATGTTTGTGCTTTCTTCTATTTTCAGATTTATATAGTATATACCAAAAATATGGATAAAAATAAAAGAAATTAGAATTAGACGCATTAGCAGTAATAGATCCAAGGATTCTTTATTAGATTCTGAGTCCGATGAAGATCATCCAGCAGTATTACCTGCTTCAACTTTAGTAGATAAGTAATGAGAAGAAAAATGGAAAAGGAGACCAAATACAATACGAAAAGATGAAATAGCACATTGACCAATTTTTTCGGACAACAGAGGACGCTACAAAAATTCGAGGTGTAAAGGAGTTCCAAATGTACATCTATTTTTAACGCCTAGTGCAAACTGTTCTGTGGAATTTCACGCTTAAGCTTTTATGCACAGACATGCAAACATTATAAGCCGTTGTTACTTCAAAGTGAATGAATTACAATAAAATTGCTTAAACTGGAAATTTTTTTAAATCTGCATATATAAGTTTATAATTGTTAATTTTCTGTTGATAATTTTTTTTATATTTAAAAAAAATTTTGCTATAGAGAGTTAAAGTTATTAAAATAAATAATTCTTGAAACATTAAGTAAAAAGTACCACCAAGAAGAAAGAAATATGAACAAATTATGTGGATTCTAAATTTTATTTTGCAAGTTCCCTAAATTTTTCTCGGAACCGTCTCTAAAGTCTGGCAAAGTGAGTTTGCAAGTGGAATGTTCAAACATTGCACATCGCTCGTCTTTACTTAAACCAAACTTGAACGAAAGCTATTTTAATTCCATAGAGGTCCGTGAAGCAAAACATTTTGCGGAAACTGTTTTCAATTTCTGCGAAATCAGTTGATGAATTTCGATGTGTTCCAGGAAAGCCGCCCAAATTCCAAACCGTTCATTATGTTCGCTGGAGCTCTCCACAATAAGAATCAGTGAGGCAAGATTTTTCATTTCTACTGTCCTTGACACAGGAGCGAAATGCCGCAACTCGTTTTTATCAATAAGCAAAACTTGTTCGGCCACAAATCTGAGCAGACTTTGTTTAAAAAATGATTCTGACACAAACCCGCGAATTTATTTCTTAGTTAACACCCCTTTGAGATGGTTTGAAATAAATTAGGATGACAATTTTCAGAGGGAGGGTCATTTTCTAAACTCTGCAAATCATAGTGGCTTTTGAAATTTTATGAAGGGTCTGTAAAATACAGCTCATTAACTCAGAGTGGAAGTTTTAAGAATAGTTTTTCCCTTCTGTTACTTTACAAAAACTAAATTCAAAGTGATTGTTTTTTAAAAAGCATGAAGAGATTCAAAAGGAGTGACCTTAGGTAAGAATAAGTCGCTCTTTTTTTTTCGGGGAGCGGGAAAAGAAGAAAAAAAAAAAAAAAAAATTACGAACTCCAAGGTAAAGTTGTTCTCTATGATTAGGGTTCGGTATTTCAGAGGCGATGGCTGCATACATGTTTTAGATAACCCCAAGGTCTGTTACAGCAAAAACTGTAACTGTTTGGAAATAGATTTAGAAATAGCTCCTTTTCAGAGGGCATGTAAAAATTTTTGTTAAAAAATGATAAACATTCTAAGATAAGAAAGTTACAAATTTAGTAAATTCACGGATTTATTTAAATTGGGTGTTTTTGCGAAAATGAATAACTTCTTATGGTAAATTTAATTTTATGCAAAAGTACAGATAACTAAAATTTCACTTACTTTTCAACCATTTTAATGTTCAAAATTCGTTTAGTGTAAAAATAATAAATAATTTTATTTTTATTTTATTTGCTTAAAATCGAATAACTAGCAATTGAACTGTTTTTAAACAATGTCTGAACAGAAATCCTAATCTAAGCAGAGAATGCTGGTTTTGAGACGTCAATAGCAGCTGTTTTTCACTTGTTAATTGTTCTTTTTTGTATATCTTCATGAAGGGACAATAATTAATTTGTCCTTATCTGTTTTTTTTTAGGTGAATTCGAGGGTTTCAGAAGTTCGAAGTCATATAAAAGAGAAGAATGATTCTGTCGTTATCAGATTCAAGAACTTCCAAATTAAAAGAATTTCGTAGAACTAGGACTTCCATGACTGGAAATCTGTGCTGAATTCTGAATTGCGGATTAGCTTTCTACATGACTCCACACGATAATACAGTTAGAAATTGTATTATAGCATCGGAAAGAAAATGCATTTTGAAACTGCTTGTATCTCGAATAAGATATTTGTGATAAGTGTGATGTATACCATGAAACAGGGTTGAATTTAATCAAATTAAAATTCTTAGTTGTAATGATATTTTTTACTCATTTGATAAATTCATCTAATGATTCAACGCACATCAAGTGAATGTTCCTTGGATACCTTTTTCCAATCCATCTTATGAAAATTTGAATATTTTGTAAAAATAACTTTTAGAAGAATTTGTATCTGTGTAATTTGATATTAAATAATATTGGAAAAATAAAATATAATCGAAAAAACTACCTTAACATACAGTATTAACCATGTATCAGTGTTACCAGTAAAATATCAATTTTTAAGAAAATTTGCATCCGAGTAATTCGGTATTAAATATTATCGAATATTAAATATAATCGAAAGTTTTCCTTGAAAAACAGCATCGGATCAAATTAGTGTTTAGATTGAATTAGAAAAGTAAACAATAAGGTGAGTTAAATAAAATAAGATTTTTTTATTAAAACATTGTGGGAAAAAAAGTAAAGAAAATCTCTAACTGTATTTATATGGCAATAAACATTTTACTATGGTAAGCATATACAAAATAAAGCTGCTGAAAGAAGGTTGGATCTAAATAAGATGAGTTCTCAGTTTATTTTATCAAGGATATGAGAAATTAAAACATAAGTGCATTTGTTAACTGTTTATAACCCATTCTGTTAAATATTTAATTTCTCAGTGAAATAACTCTAAATACAGATTTTAAAATTATGCTCCTTACATTTTCTAACAATATATCTATACATGAATTCCGAGTAAAAATTAAAATTTTTTTTTTTTAATTCTGAGTAAGAATTAAATAAAACATTTAAAATTCTGAGTAAGAATTAAAAAAATTTTTTTTTTCTACAATTATTAGAATTCCTAACATTTTCCTGTTTTGATACTCAAAGCAACATTTTTTTAAGCTTTCTGTTCTAGTTAGTATCACTACAATACATATGAATATTATCAAGTTCCATATAATTCAAATTTACATATACTTTAATAGTGTTCATTAATGATATTCCTATAATGACCTTTAGTTAAATTTCTGAAAACAGTTATCCTTGATGAAATCTTCTATAATGAACCACATTTAAATACAATAGATTATCTATTGAACGAGTTACATAAATTAGGAATTTACTAGTATGTAAAAAAAAAAAAAAAGCGAACATGAATAATTTATCAAAAGTAACCAAATATAACATAAATGTTACGGAAAAAAATATTAAAAATTGAAAACATTTCAGACCAAAAATTTAACTGAGGAATCTAAGAAAACTCAAGAGAGCAAAAAAAAAAAAAAAAAAAAAAAACACCACCCACTACTCAGCTAAAGTACATCATAAAAAAAATAAGGAAATAGTTCAAAGTAAAAAAAAAAATGATAACTAATTAGACATGGACATGACCACCAATATTCAAGAATATATTAATATTAATATTTTGAATTTACTTTTATAGTTTTTGATTAAATCATTAATGAAATATTTTTGAAATATAGTCTCATATGCTGATTTGTAAATCAAAATTGTATTTAAATGCTATAGTCCTTATTACTGACTGATGAATGAATCTTTGAAATACACATAACACTGCATTATAAAGAATTATAACATAATATTTAAATTTATTGAGAACATTTTTATGGTTGCTTAAAATCTACATGTTGATAAGTACTATGCAGTTTAAAGATATATTATTTCTGTTAGAATTTATTAATGAATTGATTTGAATCTTAGGTTATTAATGAATTCATTTAGATATGAATAATGCTTTTCAAAAATCTTAAGGTGGTATTGTTCTATCACATTCTTTGTTTGTCTGAAAAAAAAATCACTAATCAATGTATCAAATTGACAGATTACTTAGAATTATTGTTAGAAAAGAGTAAAAATAGATCATGAAATTGATTTTATTAGTTGCTAAAACATTTCCTTGATTGCTATAAGCAACTTATAAATCAATAATGAAAATTTATTTTTGATTCTTTTCAATAGAGATTTGATTTTGATTCTTTTCAATTTTTTCAAGAAAGAGGTCACGATTCCAATTTATAAAGAGAAATAAATACAATTCTTGAATGCTATAGCATTTCTCGTAGTTAAATGTTTCTTTTGACTCTATAGTACAATATTTGGCGTTATATAATCTATATTCTTTTTATGACTCTAACATTCTCTTATAACCATATGTTCATTCAGAGAACATATACAAATACAAAATAAAATTCACTGAAACATTTTTCATTTGGTGATTTATTTAATGAAAGATTTTAAATTATATGAATTCCAAATAATTTTCGAGATTATAATCGTTGTTGTTCTTCCATTAAAACAGTTAAAAAAATAATTTTTTTCTCTGTAGAAAAAAAGCTGCTCGCTCGTAAATCGGGCATAAAAGAAATAGCTTTCCTGATTGATAAATGACGTGACTCATTATGGAACTAAGAGAATAACTGATTTACATGTTTTTAAAGAAAGGATTGATATGTATAGATTCATATGGTTTTGACACCCTTTATTTCGCCAATCCGAGAATCGAAAAACTTTGTGTCAAGGAACTCAAGTTTTTTCATAGCGCCATCTATTGTTTAAAATACAAACCATTTCGAAACTTCTTTAATATGACTATCCCCTGGGGAAAACAAAATTTTTTTTTTTTTAAAAACAAGATTATTAATGAATTGGGAGAAAAAAAAAAAAAAATTACGTAAGTGTCACATCGGTTATAAATTTTTATAAATATGATCTTTTAAAAAGTTATAATCGTGATTATTAGAAACTATTATAATTGAATTATAAGTTTTATAGAAAATAATCTTTTAAAATAATTTATACAAATAATCTGTCTACCTTTTAAAGATGGAGAATCTTTACTTTCCAGTTTTTAAATTTTTTTAAATACAATATTTTTTGCAATAATATAAAATAAAATTAAATTTGATATTGGATTTGAATTTTAATCTATAAAAAATTAGTACTGTTAGGTTCATATTAATTGAAAGTCAAATTTCAGAAATATTATTTTTAAATTCTTCTGCAAGCATTAAAATACTTATCTTCAAATTGATGAAAAAAACATGATAATTTTTCTTTATCAAAAAAATAATGATAATAATTAATAAAAATAAAAAATCACGTATCTGTTTTTCTATTTTCGTGATAACTAATTTCACCATAATTTTAAACATTCTATTCTTACTCAGATTATTCTTAGAATTGGGAAATAAACGTTGCAATTGAACTGCGTCTTTCGTCTGGATGTTTTATAGTTAAACATTGCTTTTTTTTTTTTTTTTTTTATTCTTTACCCCAAATAAAAAAAAATCAAGAATTTAATTTTAAAAGTAGAATAAGTTATATTTCTTTCTCAATGCAGCAAAACTCAGGAACTTTAATTTGCAGCGAAAAAAGATATAAAAATTATAGAAACACTAATTGAAATTAACTAACAGAATTCATATCGTAATCTATGCATAATCATGGTGTGTGTATGTAGTTTTTAAATAAATTAGATATTTTTATATGGAATTAATATATTATAAATACTTTCATCGTGAATATTATATTGTAATTAAAGCAGTATTTAAGAATTAAAAAATTGAAAAGAAAATATTTTAAATTTTAAAGACATTAAAAGAAAATATTAATTGATCAGTTGTGTTTATTTTTAAACAAATAGTTTGAAAGTAGTTCTTAATTTATACATAATCAATAAACCAATTATTATATAATCAATAAATAATCATTTATTCAATTTTTTAAATAACTTGGCGTATGCAAACTTTTGATATTGTCATATACTTGTACTTTGAAAGTGAATCAGGAAAAGAAAACTTCAAAAAAGATTTCATAGATGGCAGCACAATATTTATAAGAGAAAGGGATGCGAGAGAAAGTTAATAAAAACATTTCAGTTTCATCATACAGTAATAAGGATAAAACAAAGTCATAATCTAAGTTTTCAATATAAATGAGCTAGGGTGCTTGTAGGGTATGATTTAAATCTGCTGACTGCTTCCATTGTAGCCACTGCTTTCAGATGCAAGAAAAACTTGATGGTTGTGACAGATTATGTAAGCATTACGAATCGATAGTTAGGCTTTCTGGTGGTTGTTTTTTAGTGGTATTTCTCCTATATGAAACGCAGACAGGAGGCATTTATTATAGAAAATCCTTCCATCATCGACTGAGTAGCCACTGATATACTGTAATTATATATATCTAGCACATATACCCCGACGTTGTACAGCTTCAGAAGATAAAACTTATTTAGATTCAAGTCAGTTCAGTCTCAGTTTTTTCAGTTCTAGTATTGGCCCTTCTCGACCTATTGGATTCATTCCGATTTTCTAATATCTTCACATTTTTATAGATCTACGTTCTGCTCTTCGATTTGAATCAATTCTGGTCTGATTGAATAGTTTTCTTTTCTTAGGCGGCAATGCAAGTTTAACAATAAAAGCCAGTGTGAACTGTTTCTCTCAACCTTACGCTGGGATAGGCTAGGCACCCCCTATAGCTATCAAATTTGGAACGCCCGGAGAACGGCAGTAAAAAATTCTGATAAGAAGAAGGGATTGAAAATTCAAACAGTATTGCAGCATAAAAAATAACGTCAATCATAAAATTCGCAAAACATGAAAAGTCGCCAAAATAGCTTAAAACCTAATTTATCCCAAATTGGGTAATTTGTTGACGAATATTGATCTAATTTCTAATTTCTAATTTTTCCCAGTTGAACTAGTATCCCTGAAGTGTCCCTTCAAATTTTGGAGAAATTTGGATGTAAATGGAGACCATGCATAGATAGACACACACACATTGCCATTAAGAAATATATACATAAATTGTGTCTCAACCAAAGTTTGAGCTACTCTTAATATACATTAAAAAAAAAAAAAAACCATTACAATTGTCCATGAAAAATTAGACATAAACACTTTTCTACTGAAGGTTACAAATCAAATTTTTATATTTTACGATTTTCTATTCACAAGATGAAAAAAAAAAAAAAAAAATCATTCAAAGTTAATTTAAATTTTTTTCTTAATCTGTTACAAAGAACATACTTATTTCGTTTAATAATGTATTACTCATAAAACTTAACTCAACATTACATAATCTTGAAAATTATAACTTTGATGCTATAAATTTCAGAGTCTCGAGAATTTAGTGTTTATTAAAACCTTATTAAACGAGCAATGAAAATATTATATTAATATCGCTAAAAGGCAAATGTTCACTTTGAATTGTGCAATATATTTTGAAATGTTGTTGGAAGACAAATTCACATATTAATAGGAAAAGAAATGACTAAATATGAAGGCAATTATTGGATACAAAAACTAACGAGAAAAAAAAATTATGTAAGCTGGCTGCTGAGCCATCTAAAGTATAATTAGATGTTTAATAGTGTAGGAGCAGTAAAAAAGACTTTGCGAAAGGCCGTCCGAAATGTCGTAATTCAGAAAAATAAATTGTGGTTCTCTGTTAAAAGCAAAACTGTAAGGTAAAAAAGAAGCTCTATCCAACGAGCACTTTACAATATAATATTTGTGACAATTTTCTGTTTTATGATGAATCTTATTGTCAGTTAGATTTTCTTCATTACAAATATGATGCTCGAAAATACAGCCTTGGATTGAGCACCCTCATATACTGGTGTGCCTATAAATAAGTGCTATGTTCGAGGGGAAAACCGTATCTTCAGTCGACCCTTTTTCATATATGGCCATCCAGACCTCTCGACTTCACACCTTGTGAAGTTCGATTGCGAGGATATTTGAATTCAAAAGTGTATCTTTAAAAATCCGTTTCATTTGTAACTCTGAAAGATGCATACCCGAAACGTGTGTGCTAAATACCAGAAATGTATCATAAAGCTGAGAATAGCATAATGCCTCGTCTGTGTTGCTTTGAACGACGGAGGGCATATTGAAAATATACTGGCAATTAATCTAGCTGACATAAACGCATCTTATGTAAAGTATAGCTTTTCAAATGATACTATCATCTGGTGGTCAAAAAGGAAGTATTCTAGAGTTAATTTTTTATTATTTGGAAAAACAATATGGTTCACTTTCGTCCTTTTTTGTGAAAACAGTTATCTTTTGTTTTTATTACTTTTCGATCCCTTTTCTCTTTTCTTTTTTACTTTTTTTTATTAAGCTGTGATGGATTTTTACGATTGAATCCCATGCATGTTCTATGGGATTGAGGCGAGATGCTCAAGTTGCTCCATTTTATCTGTCCATTAGTTTTCCAGAAGACTGTCACGTGAAGACATACCACATGAAAACAGCGGAATTATCCTACACTGGTGTGCAAAAACTTAAGCAACAATGTAAAAATTTAGCAGATAGCCATGAAATTGCAGAAAAGGAGGTCTGGAGATCAGTACAATGAACACGTAAGTCAGTAGAAACGTCATGCGTATGCAAATATCAGGAACGAAACGTCGGAGGCGACGTGAGCGTACGCAAAACGCTTGATGTCGGCGCGCGCAGCTCAACAGTAGAATAAAAGGAAAGACGGAGACGCAATTCAACATATACGCTGCAAGTGCCAGTGAGTCAATTCGTGAAATATGGCTAGAAGAAATCACCTGAACGACTTCATACGTGGAAGAATGATCGGAAAGCTGGAGGAGGGGCGTACTGTCACCAGTGTAGCTGCAGAGTTCGGAATCAACAAAAGTGTCGTTTCGAGCTCTTGAAAAGCGTTCCAAACCACAAGTACAGCTGTTAGAAAGGTTGGCGGTGGCCGCCGGAGGAAGTCAACTGCAGGGGATGACCGATATATCGTCTTGCAGGCGAAAAGAGGCCGGCAAATGTTAGCAAGCGCCATTGCTCAGCTACTCTGTACAGCAACGGGACGACAAGTGCCGCGGTTTACTGTGGCCAGACGCCTTCACAAAGTGGACCTATTCGTCCGCCGTCCTGAACGCTGCCTCCCGTTGAAATTTGGTCACCGTTTACAGTGGTGCAGAGAGCACAAAAACTGGACAACTGATCAATGGAGTCGTGTCCTCTTTACGGATGAGAGTCGGTTCTGTACCAGAAGCGATTCTCGACGCGTTTTG
The DNA here is from genome assembly GCA_021605095.1 of Caerostris extrusa. NCBI lineage: Eukaryota > Metazoa > Arthropoda > Arachnida > Araneae > Araneidae > Caerostris > Caerostris extrusa. Next base: position 93,666 of record BPLR01001877.1, read on the forward strand.
ATGTGGTGAGAGGTCGGGACCCGGTTTTATCCCAGTAACCTCAAGGAAAGACACCGTTATGGTGGTTCTGGAGTTCTTGTCTGGGGAGGCCTTTTGCTGAACGGGCAAACTGAGCTCCACGTTTTCGACAGAGGGTCTGTAACCGGGGATCGCTATTGTGAGGAGGTACTCCTTTCCCACGTGCATCTGTTCCGAGGTGCCATTGGCCCAGATTTCATTCTTATGGATGACAATGCACGGCCACATCGGACTCTTGCTGTTGAGCAGCTACTAGAAAGTGAAGATATCACTCGAATGGATTGGCCAGCGTACTCCCCGGATTTAAATCCCATCGAACATGTGTGGGATGCCTTGAGGACGCATTGCAGCACGCTTACGTCCTCCGGAGAACACCCAACAACTCAAACAGATGCTGATTGAGGAATGGGCCTTCCTACTGCAAGAAATGTTGCACCAGCTGGTTCTGAGTATGCGGAGACGGTGCGAAACAAGGATTGCAGTGAGGGGAGGGCATATCCCATATTAAGGAACATCTGCTTGTTGTTCTTCCTCTTGGATAGACAATCATAAATCACGATACTATGCATTCAATAAAGCTTGTTTTTTGTTTGATTCCATACCGTATGCATTGTATTCCTTTTTCAGCTCCGATGCTTTCGTCATTCTTTACGTACATAATACTCTCCCTCATTTCTGAATGTCATGTCTCTCAGATGATTTCTCGTGGAGTTATGGCAAAACACCCACCTGTTGCTTAAGTTTTGCACACCAGTGTATATTAAAATCATCTAATTTCTAATAGCACCATGATTATTACGTACACAAGGCATTGTAATATCAGGGTGATAAATAACACAGTTCCTCTCTCCAAGATGTAGCGTTCGTCAGTTCAAAATTATATCCCCCCCCTACCATAACTCCATCCTCTCTGTAATGGTAAACTTCAAAGATGTTTGTGGATGAACACATAGTTCTGGATTCACGCTAATGTATTGAGCCCTTAAATCATACGATAAACAAAATCTACTTTCATGCTTGAATAGTACACTGTATTGTTACCAACTGTTCATTCATTTTTTCCACTCATCATTCCAGCTGACACGATTACGGCCTACGAATATCTCTTCTTTTTACTGTAAATGTTCAAAGGAACACACTAACTGGGTTTCGGCCGTACAAACCAACATAACATAATCTCTTGGCCAACGTCTGAGTTGATATTTTGTTTCCCATGTTGACATGTATGTCATGTGACAAATGCCTACAGTTATCAGACTATTTCTTCAGACCGTTATCTGTACATAACATTCTTCAGCTACTGTAGTTTTGTGAGGTCGAACAAAACTGTACTCTCTAGTAACTGTTGAAGTTTCCACAGTAATCCAACGACGCTTTTGTAAACATCATCTCTCGTTGAAAGTCTTCCCTCTTATTTTTCCAAATTCTTCCATGAGTGAAATCATCCGTATGTGTTCTTTGAATCATTTCAACTTATTCTTCTGGCTAACATCTGGGTTGATATTCTGGTGCCCACGTTTGCCTGTATCTCACTTGACAATTGCTTGCAGTTATTCGATAATTTTTTTTGGCCGTTATCTACACATAATGGTCTTTAGCTGCTGTAATTTTGTGAGGTCGACCAAAGTTATACCTTCTAGTAACTGTTGCTGTTTCTCGCAACTGTCCAACGATGCTTTTGTCAATTCCGAATTCATTAATAATACCTCTCATTGAAAGTTTTCCCACAATTCTTCCATGGATAAAATAGTACGTATGTGCTCTTTAAATCATTTCAATTTCTGCATAAAATATACAAAATAGCTTATTGTTTATTAATATTGGTCAGTTATAATTTTTTATCCTTTTCCGACACTGATGCCTTCTATATGGTTTAAAACAATGTGCATAACTAACAATCAATCAATAGCATCTATTCACTATACCTGCTGATTATATCAACTTACTTTTAAACACTCACAATTAACTTGTGTGTATGAAAAATAGCATTTTGTGTCTGTTTCTTAATTTATGGACACATAATAGGTGGTTCTCTATAGACCCTAAAGGAAGTATCACCAACACTGAAGTTCTGTATATTTTTTCCTATTGCTGCATTGTTTATATCATCTAGCATCATCATTATTTATTTTGAAACTACAGTAATATTTTAATATGTGTCCTCTTTGGAATAAGTTCAATTTGAAATACGTCAAGCAAAACATTTTATTTGATATGTACACTTTTTGTTTGGAGTATCAGTTACGCGCGTCAAAGTCTTTGGTGAACGAACAGATGTCAAAAACTTTTTCAGAAAGTACCAACCCCAACAAAGGCCAAATAAACTGTAATAGAATTGTCTTAAATGACCACTACTTCCGCGAAATCAAGTAGTTTGTACCTGTCAGACGATGAGGCAATAGGTATGGTCTGATAAGGTGATCCCCTACAAAGCCGACCAAACATTTACCATAAAATGCCTGTAAAATACTATGGTATTCAAATTCAAAAAACCCCACACAAACAATCTCAGTGGACTGTAAAAAGCATAACTCTTTTATTCGAAAACGAAAAATGCACTAATACCTATTTACATTTCTAGCTTGTTTAATCAAGCTCACGCCCACGCAGACGAGGACGTCATAATTCCTCTGGCACCAGTTTTCATTTCCATCTTTTTGTAAATCATCATTAATATTCATGTGGCTACATAAAGCCGCCCATTGACATGTTTAACTAAACGTTCAATAACTTGAGGTACAGTAAAATCAATCTGTATAATAAAACAAAAATATACCGCACAAAACTTTGATAGGTGAAGATCTTTATGTATAGATAACGGTCAATAAAAATTATCGAATAACTGCAAGCATTTGTCAAGTGAGATACAGGTAAACGTCGGCACCAGAATATGAACCCAGATGTAGTCTTCGTCCGAGTTTGGCGAAAGGTTAACACACCACTGGATGGTTAACACATCACTTATGAAACTTCATCCCCGTTTTCTGAAAAATCGCTGTAAGTTGGTGCTACAACTCTTTCGTGTCTGCCCAAGTTACATCCATAATCCAGTTCTCCACATAATACATCATCTATGTAGTAATTTTCGCAGAAAACTACTCTCTTCGTCCATCGACAATTGTTTTAACGTCCTTATAGCAAAATATTGCTCACAAACAGTGCCATATGTAACTTTCTTCTATTCATACGTCTTAGGTGGATTATTAGTATTATCCTTCCATAGGATTCTCTAAAGACAAGGTTGACTCGAATCTATCAGGGTCATTTTATACATCATCTTGACACCTGCCGTAATGGCATAAACATACTTTCGGAATCGTATCATTATCGAAAATATATCGTATTGTATGACTCCGCCTTTATACTGTAAGGAATTCAGTGGCATACCATTGGTAGTCAACGTAGAACAATTGAAAACTACCCTTAATTTTTTACTACTCTTTTCAGGTCTATATACATCATGGAGTGTTGCATAGTATGTCACATCAGGTTTATTGTCCTCTTTAACCTCTTTCATGTGACCAAATCTTCGATATTCGTTCAAAAACGTTTTATACAGTGATAGATATTCTGCATCTCTAGATAAGCGAGTCTACAGGGAATTGAGTTTTTAAGAACAGCATCTTAGATTGACATGACGAGTCATCCTTAAGGGCCATTGAAACTACGTACCTCCCCTCCTCATTTCTTCAATGTGTACGCGCAAAGTATTCCTCGCATATAGCATATTTTTATTTTTTGTTATCTCGACCTCTACATTCTCTATCTCTCAAAACCTTTTTAACGTTTCATTGAAATATTCTTCCCGGATCAAACCACAATGGATACCTTCATCCGTTTGATCCCCTCGAAACACTAGCTATGTAACCAAACATTATTTTACAAGAGTAATTGCGAATTTCCTGAATATATTTGTCCCGGCCTCAAAATTTAATAAAACACTTCTGAATTTAACAATATATCAATTTTACCAGGTATATTAAAGCTATTATATGCTAAAGAAATCAAATCCAAAATCTCAACACTTTCATCTAACATCCGATTCGGCACAAGAACCGCAATTTTTATGACTACCAGCACAGTCAATTTCTTATCAAAACTTTTTTTCCTTTTTGTAATTGTCGTTATTGTATCCATTAACCACCATTGACGAATCATTTAAACAAGAAATTAAAAGAATTTATCTGATTGGTTTTAAGTTGTAATCGATTTACACACTTCCTTCTTATTAAACATGTTTGGCTTCCGACATTTAAAAGACACCGCACTTCCTGCCCTTCGGAATACTTATCTTTAATTTAAGCGCGAGTTGTATTCAACAAAATATTTTTTTGTTTTGTTTGTCGCCAAACCACTGCCGACGATTAGATTACTCAGATGGACCATGCTAGTAGGAATCGAAATACCACAATTCTCCATTTCCATTTGATGCTTTAGATAGATGTATCCGCACTATCTAATTTTTTTTGTTCCTTATTAGAAATATCTTTTACCTGTCTTGAAAATAAATCGATTTATTATGTGACTCTCCACAAAAATAGTTTTTAGCGCAGCATTGTTTAACACTGCAATCAGAGGACAAACACTTAAAACAAACTCTATTCCTCTTAACAACTTCTACACCGTCGTGAACAGACAGCTTTGTAAATTGTGGACATCTGAATAAAGCATGGTTTCCATTATTATTACATAAGCACATTTAACATTTTTTACCTCAGACAGAAATACATTCGAAACTTTTCTTGAAAACGTAAATTTTGAGATTTGTTTCCTTCAAACAGTTGGCCCTCAATTCCACCCTATTTTTCAGGCAAATTAGATTCAGGCTTGACCTTACCCCTTGAGGACAAATAAATATCGCATTCATGTCCCAACTGCTAAGGTTTAAAAATACAATTCTCCTTGCTCGGCTCAAATCAATCAATCCGCGATCCAATCCAATAAACTAAAAAAATTTCCCGAAATAATTAGCTTATATAATGACTTAAAATCATTTACTTTCTGAAACTGAGAATAATACTCAAAAGATGCACCCAGCTTTGTCGCAAATTGTACATAACTTTCTGAGGTTTTTGTGCTCTACGAAACCCATCCAAACATTCCTGTGGTGTGTGTTGAAACTCTTTTAGCACAATAGTTTTTAATTTATCATAATAACTCAAGTCTTCTTCAGACACATAAAATCAAGTTATTTGCTGTCTCACCGAGGATGTTTAAGAGAATTTTCGCTTGTCACTCATCGGATAAATTTTTTTGTCCTGAACATTTTTAAATATTGAAAAAAAAAAAAAAAACACTAAATGATTCAGCTCTTGTGTGTTCAGGAATAGATAACGTTTTAATACATCTAATAAAATTTTCTAGATTAATATACATTCCATATCTTGGTTTCCTTTTGAAACATCAGTATTTTGAAATGACTCTTTTCGAATACTTGCTAACTATTTCGAATATTAGCTCTTTTTCTAATTGCGCAAGCTTAATTTTCTCTAACTCTTGCTTTGCATTAATTTCTTTCGCTTCTTTTTCTATTTTTACTTTCGTTTCCCTTTCTTTTCTTCAACTAGTATATCAACTATATTTTTCACCAATTCAATATCATTTAGAAAAAATCCCTTTTCTCAATTATATCTCTTAAATGTACAGTTTTAACACCATATGGAATTGTTAAAGCTAATTCTTCTGTCACGGTTTAAACACATTTTTCAGTTTAGCGATAACTGACATATTCAAATGAAAATTAGAATGAATTTGTCCAAGAAAATTGCTCTTACTTAAATCATTGGGCTCACCGTTCCAACGCCTACTCTGAACTCTTAATTATCTTCGAATGATAAGATACCCTGTATACATTTCATGGCCATAACAATTAGCACTCTCCTCCAAAAAAGTTGTCGAAACTTGGAATAAATGTTTGTGTCCAGCACATATGCAAATGATTAAAATTGCAGACTGCTAATGCATCATGCAAGGCCTGTGAAGGCGGTTTATTTACTTCTCCCCCAACCCGTAAAATGTTACTCTATTTATCTGTGGAAAAGAGTGCTTTATTATCAGATGTCCTTACGCCAGCACCGAAAAAAATAATAACTAGAGAAAAAAATAATTCATAAAAATGCTGAAATGTCAAATTATCTCTCAAAGAAAATATTTCAATGCATAACTAATTACTAATATTTGCGCTTCATTTTTTGTACACAACTAAAAATATTTCAAAAATATTCAAACAGAATATTGACATTTTCTTTCACAGAAGAAAATTCAAATACGAAAGAGGGCGAAACTCTGATTCGCGATGCCCTAATAACGCACAGAGTCCGGGGCAAGTGGGAAAGGGTTGAATTTGCTGGTGGTGTGAGCTACAGTTAGCACTTTCTGAAACGTGGAGACTCGATGATGATGATTGTTACATTGCTGAGACTGTCACCTACTATGGGTAGTTGTTTTTATTGAAGATGAATGTTAAATGCAAATAAGAGACAATAAACTTGGGCTTGAACGGAAAATTTGTCTTTTGATTCATTCTACTTTGGATTGTTGGTTTTATTCATTTATTTATTGTACCTCGATTGGCTTCGCATTCCACTTGCATGTTCTGAACAGCCCATTGACGTACAATGAAGGGGAAAGAACTGCCTTCTGGGAAGATTTTAGGAGTTACTGCTCTGCATTTGAGTGTCGTATAAAAGCAAATCTAGAAAAATCTCATCAGTTTAGCTGTGAAAGTTACCACCAGACCACTTGCCGAGATGGATGGATGGATTTAAGTAGTGCAACTAATATTTATCTGTTCTAAGTTTAAAAGAAGCATAACTTGTGTCCCCAGTAGTAATGTCACGGTTAGTGGGCAAGAAAAACAGATTTGAATATGCCAGTGGCAGTCATTACTTTAGGAAACGAGAAGGCTCGATGTTGATTGTGACACCGTGTATAAACATCTCGGCTCAACAGTCAGGCTGTCTGGTGTTAATTTTCTAAGCTTTTCTTAGATACGACACAAATCTGGGTCAGTTATCCCAATCAATCCTTCCCTTTCTCATTCACAGATGGGCTGTTATGTACAAGTAGAGCACAATAACATTATTATACAGCAAAAAATAAATAAATAAATAAGAATATAGAAAATAATAAAATAATTAAAATAGAAAATTTAGCTTTTTAATGCAGATGTATTTGCGAAATTAAATTATCTTTATAGTTTACCTGAATACCTGAATTGAAAAATAGAGACTTTGTACTTAATTAAGAACTTAAAAATGCGGAGAAAATTCTTGAAAAAGGATAAATTAGCAAACTCTTGGACTCGTTTTTTAGTACTTTGTTAAAACACAATTTTAATTAATTGTCACTTTGGAATTCTAGATATTAGTTAAAAATGAATTTCATTTTAAGTAAAAAAGCATTGAATACCGTAATTTTTTTTTTTCTCTTGTAAAAATAACTTTCTGTATCATACTTCTTTTTTTCTTTGTTCAAGTCATATTATCATAAAAAGAAATACTTTTAAAGTAAATTATAGTTTTGATAGTAGAACATGTTTTCGCAGAAAATTTGACTCATTTAATTCACTGAAAGTGAGTCCTCCTTAATTTTTATGTTATATATATATTTTTTTAATAGGAAGAGTTGAAGTTTTGTTTCTTTACATTTATTACTTTTAATTACAAATGTTGTAAACTGAATTTAATTTTTTAAATCAATGGAATCTATTAACATAATTCAAAACAAAACCTATTAAAATAGCGACTAGTTTTCGGACCACTAGTTACTAGTAGGATACGCTCAGGGTGCGCGAAGTATATACTTTTTCTCCGAGTGAGAGTCTGTAGGTCAACTAACCATTTCTCCTGAACGCTCTTGCCAATGGGTAGAGGAAGCATGGTTACATCATGTATATATACATATGCGTATATATACTTCATATTTGTTATTGAAAAACAATTATAGTTTTTGTAGCCTTTTTTTTTTTTTATAATTTTATTAAAATTTTAGAGGTTTTACCATGCCAAAAGAAATTTTTAAAAAAGTGAAAATAAATTTATATCTTTAGAAAGTGAAATTAAAATTTTAGATCGTCTACATAATGGAGAAAGAGTAACAGATGTTGCTAAATTTTATTTTATGGATAAAACCACAATAAGGACAATAAGCAAAAATGAAGAACTCCATTAGAAAAAGTGTAGCAGCTCGATCTTCTACGAATATGAGCACAGCTCCATAGATATTGCAATGGAAAATATAGAAAAAGCGGAAAACATGGCAAGAAGATATTTGATATCGCAAGAAGACACCACTCAGAAGTGGTTTCCGTTTGATACCAATAAAATTTTTAAAGTTTTATGAAAAAAAGTAGTTAGTTTAATTTTACTTTGAAATAAATGACTGAATTTTGTTAGTTTGTTTTCTATTTACACGGTTTTAAGTATAAATATCTATGATTTTGATTTACATGGTTTTCTAAGGAATCTGTCTTCCGTGTAAATCGAGAGGGGGAAAGGGTAGGTGTATATTCTTTTCTGTTATTTGAAATTGAATTTTTTTTTAATAGTCCAAGTCCTTTAAAGTGATTTTTTTGTTGCTTTATGTTCAATATTTTAAGTCACGTATCCAATTTCATAAAATCGTTTTTCTCTTCACATTTTTTTTTTTTTTGTTCAGTTTCTTGCATCTTATATCAACATATACCTTTGTTAAGTATAGAAAAAAAAAATTGAAAGTTTATATTTCCTTTCAATAAAATTTTAATTTTCTTTTTAATTTAAATTAAAAAAAAACTATTTTTAGACTGCAATTTCGATAAAACTCCTCTGTTTTATATTTTAATGTCAAAATTCTTTTCGTTTTGAATATCTGTAATTAAATTACCCTCCTTTCATAATGAAGTTATTAAACATAACAACTATGAAACTGAATCTGGTCAGAATATGAAATAAAAATTTTTTTTTTTCACTAAGGGAAAGCTTACTTCAACATCACCCCACGAAACTCAGCGTCTACACTAGCACGCGAAAGTTTTGAGCGCCGCGCATCACATCGAGACGCACATGGACATCGAAACGCGCGCGATTTCGCTTGCTCGCTGTCGGGGAGTAGAATTGCCACTCGGTCTGGTTCAGCAACTTACACTTATCAACTTATCTAGCACAACTACAACTACTTTTTGAATGCAATTTTAAAATGGAATGTTTTCAGTAATGTATAAAATAGGTAACGAATTTTTGAAGCAAACATTTACCTATGGTTAATGTTTTATGAGATTCTGGATGTTAGAGTAAAAAAAAAAAAAAAAAAAAATTAGATCGAAACCTTGCATCCAGACTAAAATGTTATTGACGAAAGCTATCCTAATTTCTAATAAATTAGAAAAAAAAATTGAATAACACATTTTTCTAACATTTAAGTGTTTAGATTTTCATTAAATTAGAATAATATCATGTTCCAACTTTCATCAAAATCTTACTCTTTAAAAAATTATCTATTATTTGATTTTTTAAAGTAAAATTAAATTAAAGTATGAATGAGTATTTCTTCTTTCTGACTATGGAGAGAGTAGTGAGAAAACTAAAAAACAAGCATATATTTTTGTTTTTGTATTTATTGTTAATAGTATTTGAATATCCTATGTTTTCGTTATCAAAACATTACATAAAATAAATGTACTTTTATTTTATAAAAAAAAAAAAAAAAAAAATTAAAAAACACATCTGAAAAAATAAATTAAAAACTTATATTTTTTTGTAAATAAAAAATGCTTTAAAAAGTTAAAAAATACGATTATTACGGGGGAAATAAACAAGTCATCATTTTTCAAATTTTTTCGTGTGATGATTGTAATAATTGCATTTTATTTTTACTGGATACTTAATTTTAGAGGAATGAATTTCAAAGAATCTGGGATTATTAATATAAACTAATTTTAATAGTTCTATTTGTCAATGATTTAATTAAAATTTATCTATAGATATACTTGTTTTGTATTTAATGATATATTTGTTTTTCCTAACGTAGATGAATATTTTCAAAAACACTTTTTCAAGTCTCAACCCTGTAAAATAAACAATCCAAATTAATCAATTCCTTCTGTAAAAATTAAATTTATTATTTTTCATTAACTTATAAATTTCCATTAGTTAATGTTATTTAAAATTTATGGTCAAATATGTTAAAAATAATTGAACACAGTGATATTATTATACGAGTCTTAAAAGTAAAAGATAAGCTGTTGCATTTAAAAATTTGACATCATCTGTTCAATACAGAGACGAGATAAAGATACGTTTCCAAAAAAGACATTGTAAACGATGGAATACTCTGCTGACGTATTTAAATTAAACAGAATGAAGCTCCAATTCCAGTTAAAGCGGAATAGAAGTTACTATCTGTTGTTTTCATTCTTTCACATTTCCTTCCGTTTACACCATATATTCTTCTCTTCACTTCATAAGCTTGCACTTGGCTCTCCATTCAGTTTCAAGCTGCGTGTGTTTATTTTGATCTAAAACAAGAAAGCTGGAAAACGCCTAATAAATTTATCTTTTGTAGCCAAATATTCTGGAAAACGAAAAATAATTCTTTTAAAATTGTTAATAGAAACCTACTGGTGCGTTTCTATTGTTGAGTTAATTTTTTTGGGCGTGATTACGTGACGTTTGTAGTCAAACCATATATAGCACTCAATGGTTTAACGCCTCTGAAACACCTACGGAGTGCAAAATCTGCGTGGGACGGACTTCGCCAATGCGTTCGCCAAAACAGAAGTTTCCTTGGAACTCTTTCAGTGAGAGTTGAAACTTTAGACAAGGTGTGTTCAAACTTTGCTTGTGCTCAGCCTCCACTTCAAAAGTTTTCAATTGAAACGGAAGTCCGTACCGTGCATGCGCAATGGAGAAAACCGCGGATACTCATCAAACTTCCTGTAATTTTTTGGAGTTCAACAAGATGTCGAAGGTAAAGAAAGTTTTGGATGATGCTCGAGAACAAAATAATCCAGAAATTGACTTGGTGGATAAAGGGATTACGTCCTTTGAAGAAATGCCAGCTCTAAGTAAGTATCTCGGTCACATGTTACTTCATAGGACTATTTAAAACTCTTCCTATTTAGGAGATCCTATTTTCGAAAACCGGTTCACAGGGAAAGCAGAGGGGAATCTTGTTGGGTGTGGTAGGGAATTCAAACCTGCACACATGGGATGTTTGTTTACATTTCTTGATAATAAATATTTTTATTTTCTGAAATAATAGTTTTGTATAGTTAACTCAATAGCAAAAACCTTTTAATCATCCCTTTTTAATGTTAGTACTAAACGAGGGGATATCTATTGTCACAATTGTTTTTTGACATAATTTAAATATAACAAGTTTATTTCTATTTCCTTGTTATATTTTATCAGAAATTAATAAAGAGAAAGAATAATGAATGATCTTATAAAGTTCATTTCCACAATTATCATCGGTTTTGTTAATAAAATTGCATCAATACTTAATTACACCACTTGCATATAAATCTGTCAGTTGTAAGATTTAAAAATATTTTCCATTTCTTGATTTCATAAAAATGTTTATTAATCTGTAGATGTAAATATTTGGATGAATAGAAATGTGAAGTCATATTTTTGTTGTGATTATGAATATTCTTACATTAAATACAAAATCAGAATAAGTCAGCAAACCATACATGAGATATAAAATCAGAGTAAATTAACTATTCAACAATTTTCACATCACTTAATAGTGTTATTAAATCATGTATTAATATATTTTTCAATCAAAATAAATAACATGCTGAGAACAGTCATAAAAAAAAAAATTCTTGTTTATCTTGACAACATATCAGGAATATACCAAAAATCATTTTCTTTCATTAAATTATAGTGTATTTTTAATATTTCAATATATTTTCCTTACTAGAATGGAGTGAAATAATTTGTTTATCAAAAGTTAGGTTGTTTATTCATAGCTTGATAAATTTTAAAATTTATTTAAAGTTTAAACAACTTTTAAAATAAAATAAATCAATAAAACCAATATTAATTAGTCAATTTATATACTTTCTTACTAGTAGTATTGAAAATAAGTAATAATTTGGAAACAGAAATACCATCTTTGATAAAGTATTAAAATTTATAAGCAAGATATCAAATTTCAATGGAAGGATAGGATTTTATTTTTCTGATTCTAAAGAGTCTTAATTCTTTTGTGTATTTAAAGAAGTTTTATAATAATGAATTTATAAATAACTTCAAATGAATATGATTGCAATTTATAACAGGATTTTCTTGTATTATTCCTTTTTTTCTCTGATTTTTTTTTTTTATGTTAACCCTTTTCATTCGAAAAAAGACTGTGTTCTTATTTACAATTTGCAGTCATATTCATGGATATGTGCTTATAAGAATATGTAATATAAAATCCAATTTAGTTATTGTAATATTTTAATGAAAACACAATAAGCAATTAACATATTTGACAAAAAATGTCAAATTACAAAGTTCTGCTTATTAATTCAATTTGTTGTGTCTGCCAGTTTTATTTAGAATTTTTACCTTGTTTTTAAGAACACACATAGTAATAGTTTTCATTTATATAAGTCATTAAGTGAAAGCTGTATTATAGTACTGATTCAGTTAAATTGCTTTAAAATATTTGATTAATTTTTAATAATTCAACTTTATATTACATGATTAATCATAGCTCTTTATTTGATCTTTATATGTCAAATATTAAATATCTTCAATCTTGTATAATATATAAAATGTATAAAAATAATAATAATAAAAAAATTGAAGTTAGTTAAATGAAACATTTTTTTAGTTTTATGATACATTTAAGTATATGCAAATGTTAAGTTTATTAAATCTAAATTGGATAGTGGACATACATTATTTAAATGCTATGTATAGTTTAAGTTACAAAAACTTCTCATCTTTATAATATGAAATTTTTTTAATTAATGCAGCTGTATTGTTTATGTTAATAATGTACATAAAAATAAATAATTAAAATTTAAAGTTAATAAAAAAGTTAACTATAAAGATAAAAATTTGAAAATGTAACAGCAATTAATTATTGAAAGTGTTTGGCTTTTGATGTAGATGATAATTTTAGTTCTTTATTTGGTCAGTTGTAAGGAGAAGACATTAATAATAATTTGTTGTGTTTACACTTTTGCCTTGTATCCCACTTTTCTCCCATAAGATGGAAAAACAGCAATTTCGTTTACTACTTTATTTTCTAGGAAATTTTCTCTATTTTAAATTAGGCAATTTGTGTGCTGTTCATCAAATTATTTTTAATTTGAATATAATTTATTTATGCATAATGTTTGATTCATTAAAATAAATAGGTTATAATCAGTCAAAAAGTATTAGGATAGCTCAGGGCTGGCCAACCAAAATAATCTTGCGGGCCACTTTGGAAATGCAACTTAACTCTGCGGGTCGTGCATATAAAATTATATATCCCCATATTAAATTTAGACCCACTACAGACATTTTTGGAATGAAAAATTGAAACATAATGAGTTATTATATTGGTATTTACTATTATTCTTACATGTAAACGTAGATAATATAATAATGATGCTAAACACATATTGTAAAGAAATATATAAAACTAAAAATGAAATATAAAAAAATATATAAATATAATCAAAATAAAGAAAATGAAATCATTAAAAATATTTATTTTACTAGTGCAATATTTCTCTCTCCACTCTTTCACTTAGCTTTTGCAAATCGATCTCAATTTGGGTATTTGCGCATTGTAATTAGTATTGCAGGTTAGTGTGTTGAGCGTGCTTTGTGTTGGGTCACTTTCCTTTTAGAAAAAAACGATTTGCAGGTTTAAGTTGAACGAAAAGCGCTAACAACTTCAACTAAGAGTCTGGTTTGCTCTGCTATCAACAATCAACGGTGCGTATCTAGGGATGGTCAATTTTTTAATACATTTGTTTTCACTACTTCAGCCATTATAAAATAAATATATTTTGTAAAGGTATAATAAATTTCATGGGCCGTAAAAATATTTAAGGCGGGCCGCAGGTTGGCCATCCCTGGGATGGTTGCTTCAATTTTTTACGATTTCACATTTTTATGTTGAAAAAGGTTAAAAAGATTTTTGGCGCATTTATTTTTTAATTTTTTATAGATTGTATATGAATTTTAATTTTTTAAAATATAAGTGGCTTATTTACCTGAATTTTTTTTTTTTCAATTTTATATTGTTATTTTGGCAATTAACTAAATTTCTCATAAATTACACTTTTTTTGAAAAAATGGATATATAAATTTATTCTTCAAAAAACATACATAAACAGAAAATGTTAAAAGAATTCTTTGCAATACAAATTCTTTTTATTTTGTATTTAAATAATAATAATAAATTTTAAAAGTAAATTTCTATAACTAATAGTTTCTCAATGTTGCATACAATCAATTTGAAATGTATACTATCAAATATTATTTGAAACTTTATTCCCTAAATCAAAAATATCCCTTCAGCATTACTCTGTAACTAAAGCTTATAATTGCTGTAAATTAGGAAATATATGTAGGTTTCCTTAAATATTAAAAAAAAAAAAAATTTTTTTTTGAATTGATGTATTATTATTTTTACAAGGAAATTTTTTATATTTGAAAATTTATCAAATTATTTTCTAAATAACTTTAGAGATTTTTTTAATAATATGCAAAGAGACCAACTACCACCAATTTTCCATAATTTCTCCAGAAAGTACTTCTGGGGAAATGGGGAGGGGGGGACTAGTTTTGTCAATTAAAAAATTTCCACCGATTTCAAGAAAAATAACGTTTTTTGATTTTATGAAAAGCTGAAGCTAAGATTTCTTTTTAATAACTAAGTCAGTAACATTCAGTCTTATTCAATAATGTGCACAAGTAAATAAATTATTACCAATATAATTTTCCTTTATTATAAAAAGGAATTGTTAGTTTGCAATGTTTTGACTTAAAATAAGATAATTTAATTACATTTAGCATTTGTCTGAATAAGTCTCTGTAAAAAGTTTTTAAGTTTTTTCACTTATAATACTTATATTTTCATTTCAAAATACTGTGCTACATTATGTATTTAAAAAGTTTTCTGCATTAAACATAATCTGTAATAAATAACTCCATTCAGCACACATATTGATATCTTGAATGATCTATTTTAATGAAAACTTCCTGAATTTTTTTTCATTTACTACATCATTTGATAATATTATAAATTGCAGCTATAATGTGACTTTAGTGAAAATCTTAGTGATCATTTTAATTGGCTATCTGTCACTTATATCTTCCATCCTCCCACATACTATTGACAATCTTGAAAATTAACTGATATAATACTGTTAAAAGTCTCATTTGAGGTTAGCATATCTGAACTGTGTTTATAAATATAACATTATTTTAGTTATTCCTGAACAGACAGTAACAAATTTGTTTTAAATGACTTGAAAATATGTATGTATTTGAACTTGAAAATTTTGTAAAAACTTTTTAAAATTTAATTACCTATTAAATCAAATGTTTTTTTTTTTTTTTTTTTTTCAGTGGTTATGCAAAAATATAACGAGATTAACTCTCAGTCACAACAAAATTGTTGGTAAGATACTTCTTTTTATATTTCTTTCAAAATGATAATTTAGTTAGTACTTTTATTTTAGACTTTTTATGTTTAAAATTGCAAAATAATATTTTAGATCTTATTAACATTTTTCTCATGTTATTGAGTTTTATCTCTGTGTAAATATATAAGCATAGATTTTTTTTTTTTTTTTTAAAATTCTGTGAAATCTCAATTAGTTCTATGAAATGACAATCATTAGCATTATATTTGATCTTGCATTGTAACATCAATACATCGGGAAAATTACTTGGTTCGTAGTATGAAGTACTGAAAATTTATTTTGAAAAATCATAGCATTCTATGAATTAATATTTTAAAAAATGGTTTTCTTCTAAAATAGAAGTGATTTAGAATAATTTCAAATGTAAACCATATAATATAAAATATTTATAATGTGCCATTTCTTTTTTAAATTTTATTTTAGTTGTATCACCGGTTATTGCAAATATGCCTAATCTTGAGTCCTTGAATCTGTTCAACAACCATATTGAGGTATTTTTAATTTTATGTTGATTTATTTTATTTACAAAGCATTAAAAGAATTTATTTTCAAAGTACTTGAATATAAAGTTTTTGCAATTTATCTTTTATGAGTATTACTAATTAAATTATTATATATTATTCTTGTGTTAGTCATGTGTTGTACTTATAAGATATGACCATTACTTGGCTCTTTATAGAGATATAAAATGTCTGAAGATTGTAATATTTAATGCTGACAAAATTTTTGATAAAGATAGTGTAAAATATGGATTACAATTGTACAGCATATGCATTGGTGTTAAAAATTAAGAGGATTTGCATATGTCGAATTTCATGAAAAGAACTGAACAAAATGTTAAACTACTGCTTAGAAACAAAGATGCAAATCTTGTGTGTAGCATATGTTAGCATATATGTGCGCGGGTGGAGCTAGTAGAAGAACAGGCTTTGCAAATGAACGTAACAAAATCAGCATTTCATTCGCTCTTGCCCATCACCACATTTCTTGGATTTTTTTTTTTTTCTCAGAAATTCGTTAAATACAGTAAAATGAGTAACCACCAAGGTTTGGATGGTGAATCTTGGGGAGTCTAAAAGCAGGTCAGTCTCAAAGTCCAGATTTGTAATGCCCAGCATCCTGTCAAATTTATGGGAAATTTTCAGAATACAGGATTCATCGAAAGAAAGCCTGAGCGAGGTCATCAAAGAGCCATGATGATCAAAGATGATCACTATTTGTCCATTACAGCAAGGCATAACAGGGATGTAATGATTTCTCAATTCTCTGGCCACAGGAAGGCAAGTTTCGAGGGTTACTGTTTCCAGAAGGGGTTATTTGAAGGGGAAGAGAGCTGTTTGCATGAAGACCTGCTGTTTTTGTCTTGCTCATTTCTGCAAACAGAGTTCGCTTAGCATGACACAGAGATAAATATTGGAGCATGGTTCAGTGGGTGACCGTTCTCTTCACTAATGAGTCCCAGTTCAGCCTAACCACTGATTCTTTATGTACTTTCATATGGAGAGAAGCAGGGACTTTCTACTTGCTGTCCAGTAACCAAAACATAGATCATTATGGCAGTGGAGGTTTAATGGTCTGATCAGATATCATTTTGCATGGCCGCACACTCCATGTCTTTGAAAGAGGCACCGTGACTGGTGTGAGGTATAAGGAGCCGATCTGGGAGCACTATGCTCACTTTTTCAGGGGTGCAGTTGGACCTGATTTGGTTTTAATGGACAACAATGTGTAGCTACATAGTAATAATATATATGATCAATGATTTTCTGAAAGTGAAGATATTTGCTTGATGGATTAGCCACTCCCAGTTATTAGCCCCATAGAGCATGTTTGGGATTCTCTGGGGGAGTGCAATTGCTACTCACAACTCCCCTCTGAGACCCCATTCAGCTCTGGAAAACAGTATTATGGAATGAGTGGAACCAGTTGTCGCTGGAACTCAAAACTGCTTCATTTCCAGTTGGAAATCACAGTGTGAGGCCTTTATATCTGTAAGAGAGTACCATACTTAATATTAACCCATTTTCTTTTCTTTCGATTCTGTAGTTACTATTTCATACTTTCCGACTCCAAAGAGTGTTATGTGTGAATATGTATGTGTGTTATAACTATTGATTTATTATTTTTGTTTTATATCAACCTATGTTCAAACTAAATTTCATTAAAATGTGTGTAGTAGTTCTGGAAATAATTGTCTAAACCCCAAATTTTTTTAATTTTGAACATCAATGCATACAACAATAAAGCATTTAAAAAGTTAAGTTTTAGATTTGTATTTAGTTTTTTATTATAGATAAAATTAAAAAAAAATATTTTCTAGGCGGATTGTGGTTTATTTTTCAAATACATTTATTTATCCAAAAATTTAATTTATTTAAAAAGTAGATTTTGAACAGTTCCTGCTTTATTATAATTTACATTTTTGCATACCTGCCAATTTTTTATGGATCTTCTTTAAATTGTCTGTATTTTATAAATTGCCTCCTTATTATTAAAACCAAAACTTGAAGAGAGCTGCTCATATTTCACTTAGATTTTCCTAGTCTTATTTATCTCAAGGCTGATGCTGGTATGTACTAATATACATTTTGGGTATGAAGTTCTTTAAATGTTGACTTGTATACTTTTGCTTTGTATGAATTAAAAAATTTCATTAATCATTTTATGCTTCGATTTCTTGATAGAATTTGTTTTTTAAATTTTTAATTTTCAATTTTGTAGGATCTTCCAACTTCTATGTCATCTCTTCCAAAATTGAAGATACTAAACCTTGGGTATGCATTTATTTTCTTCCCATCATATCAAAATAATTTTTACTTGATTGAGTTGTTTTTATTGCATATTTTCTCCCTGTTATACTATCTAATCTTAATGTATTTAAAAAGTAGTGATACCTTTTCTGGGGATAGTAGGGACATCTTCAAACTTAAGTACTCCATTCCCAATGAATTTTTATGTTATTTATAAATGTAACTTATATGTATAAAAATATAATCAAAAGCCCTTTATATTATTAAATATTCCTATGAAAAAGTTGTCAAAAATTATCTCAAAAAATTTATTAGTTTAAAAGTTATATCTAAAAGCTATTATTTTTAAATTTTATTTAAATATTTTTTTCTGTACATTGTCTTTATTTCTAAGTTCTTTGTTTTAAATTTTGTAATATTTTATGTTGATCTAAATGATATTTTTACAGAATGAATAGATTAAGCACTTTACCACGAGGATTTGGCGCATTTCCACAATTGAGGTGCTGGACCTGACTTACAATAATTTGAATGAGAAGAATTTGCCGGGAAACTTTTTATGATTGGTGTGTAGTCATACTAGTAGGTAGTGTGAATAGTTCACTGATAGATAACTCAAGTTTAAATATATAGAAGACTTATTTTTTAAAATCTACTATGTATGCATCTAATATAAATCTCAAGTACATTTAAGATTTCACCTTAGTTGGATATATTTTTCTTTTTATAATTTCATCATACTTCTGTATCTGAAAAATAACATTCAAAATCACTATTGAAATATGAATTTGTTATAGGCTAGTTAATTAAATGTTCTATAAATTATAATTAAGAAGCATTTTTAATATTAATTTTTACCAAATTTTTTGAAATGTAGAAGTTCCTAAATGTTATGTTTTAAATGCATATTTACTTTTTGATACTTATTCTTTGTAGTGTTTGCTCTTCATTATTAATATTTGGTTTCAATTATTTTTTACTTATATTTGTGTATATATTTATATAAATTTTGCTATAAATTTACTGTTTAAATGTGAAAATCATCTATTAATTAAATATTTATTGCATTATTGTTGAACTTATTTTAAAATTTAGCGTTTAGTGAAATAAACTATAAATAAAGTCATTATCAAGCGTGCTGTGGAAAATAAATTTAAAAGTATCGCAATGAATTTCAGCTTTTTAAAAAATTCACCATTGTACTTATAAAAACATTTTTTAAGCATGATGGCTTTTTATAGCCTTTTCTTTTAAATCATGTTTTTATACTTTCCATCTGTGTCATATAAAGTTGGTATATATTAAATAAAACTTATGAACATATATTAGCTTCTCAATCTCAATCCATGATACAGTTATTTTTTAAAAAAGTTATGATTTTGCTGGACCCAAAGATGGACTCAACTTTTAAAATGTTTCTTGGAAAAGAATGCAGTGAGTTTTACAATACATCTCATAAATCTTTTATTTGTTTCATTTTGACCATTGTAAATCAATTAGTTCCTGCATTTTTGTAATTTGTTAAACTTTCTAATAATATATTGTCTTCCACTATCACTTGTTTCATTGTTGACTGGTGTTACAAGATCATCCAAATACTTCATTCATCATTTCTTGATCCTTCATTCATCATTACCAATGTCAAGTAATGGTATAGTAATGTGACCAACACTGTGTAGTTTGAAATTCTAGCATTGACAAATGAAATAGGAACTATTAAGATAATGCACATGTGCAAAGGAACTATTAAGATAATGCACCTGTGCAAAATCCACATTTTCTGTATTTTGTTTCACTAGATGCTGTTCAATAAAAAATTTTGAGAAGCTTTATGCCATTAATTATTATTATATAATATACTGTGTTAACAATTTTTTATATTTCAGAAACTCTCCGAGCCTTGTATTTAGGCGACAATGATTTCTAGTTTTTACCGTGGAAATTGACAGCTAAAAACTTACAAATTGTAAATATTGTTTTATTTGTGTATTTCTTAGCATTTAACTAAATTCGTAAGTATTTAAAAATAATATTAGTTATCAATCTGTATTTTGCATTTTCTGTGTATATTTAATATAAGTCATTGTATTAATTCATATTTAATATTCAAGTGTATCTTAATGTACAAGGTGTAAGGAAAGTTGGGAGCAAAAGTGAAAAAATGTGTTTAAAAATTATGCATATTAAAGCAATGCATTAGCTGTTAATATTCTGTAAGAAAGAATGTTTTATATGGTATCAAGAAAAAATAGTTGTCTGTAAAATGCACTGAGAGTGTTATAAAATGGAATCTACTGTAACATCATAGCTTTATTTTAGTATGATACAGTTGGAAATTCTCAATGTGTGTGTCTCAATTCTCATGTT